>KZ111262.1:406995-583073 GCA_002120335.1 Hypoxylon sp. EC38
GGACGCCGCGTAAGTTAGAAGTCGCGCGGCAGTTCGGCGCCGACTTCGCCATTGATTACCGCGACCCCGAGTGGCCTGATAAGGTCAAGAAGTTGACGCCCAAGAGGCGCGGCGTGGATATCGTGTACGACCCCGTGGGCATGGTGGATAAGAGCACCAAGTGCATTGCGTGGAACGGGCGGATCCTGGTGGTGGGATTTGCGGCGGGGAAGATTGAGAAGATCGCTATGAATAAGGTGCTCTTGAAGAATATCAGTTTAGTTGGTATTCATTGGGGTGCGTATTCGATATATGAGAGGAAGATGATTCCGGTCGTGTGGCGGGGGATTGGTAAGCTGATTGAGCAGGGCAAGTTTAAGGCCACTGTGTTTACGGATAGGGAGTTTGTTGGGTTGGAGAGTGTGCCTGACGCACTACTAGCATTGGGAGGTAGGGAGACTTGGGGTAAGGTCGTCGTTAAGATCCCGCAACCGGGCGAGAGCAAGTTGTAGATGACCACTATACGTTACATAGGATTTGTTGGCATTGTATTGCTTTAGATAAAGCACCTTGATGGTTATACATCTCTCATTGGGTTCCCCTTATTCTAAAATTACAGAACGTTCAGATATTATTCAATTTAACCTCCCTTAACGTATGCTAACTTAACCCTCATCACAACTTTAGATTCTTTAGTCCACTGTCTCATTTAAGAATGCGTGGTCTCCGTAACCCATGTATTTTATCTGTATCTGCATGCTCTCCAGTACCCTACGCCTCATCTCAGGTACCGTCTTCACGATATCCATATTGATGAACGCACCATGAGAGCTGCTGAAATCGTATTTCTTCAGTATACTCCACATTCTTTGTAGCTCGTCTGGAGCCAAAGGAATCATATTCGGGATGCTCCACATGAACGAGTAACTGTTCATACCAGGAGGTCGGGAGCGGGCAATGCCGACGGCGTCTGTGTCCCAGCTGCCCAGTCCGGCGGGCGTCGTGACTAGCGTATCAGCGATTAGGAGGTGTCCATCATAGAGCGCCACGAAAAGCCCGGGAAGTGGCCGCCGAGCTTAAGGACTTTGATTCCAGACGAGACACCATTGATATGCAGGTCGAGCTCCGTCACGTCCACAAAGACTTGGTGTATAGAACTCTGAGTCGTCCACTGCTTATCCTCAGCAGCTAGGTAGACAGGACAGTTGAAGGCGCGCGCCCATTCAACGTGCGTGGTATAATAGTGGGGATGCGAGATAACAATAGCCTCGAGGCCGCCCAAGTCCTTGATTTTGGAAATCGTCTCGTCGTTAATAAGCGTGATGCAATCCCAGAGCACGTTGCCGTTAGGCGTCTTGATGAGGATGGCTCGCTGTCCAATACCCACCTTGGGCTCTGTGAAAATGGATATAAATCTGTCGTCACCAGTGAATGGCGTCCACGTATTTTTGGCAGTCGAACGTAGCTCACTGAGTGTGGTGAAGGCCTGTCCCGTAGGTGGCGTGAACTGCCGTGGGTCATCGCAAATAAAGCATGTTTTCACCTCTTGACGGTCCGCGGTAGGAAATTGAGTCCCGCATGCTGTGCAAACAAGCCACGATTCTGTCCTCTTAGGATCGTATACAGGCTCGATAGATGCCATGACTGTCAAAGTTTGGGTCGTTTAACTCGCCTGGCCGTCAAAGAGTTGGCTACTAGAGTCGCCCTCCTTATGTGCACGAGGTACTTTAAGTGTGTAAGTACATGTAGGCTCTTATTCCGAATTCGAATCTGTAGGCACTTGTTAAATTCCAGCTTACTTGATGCAATGGTCAACAGTTTTCCTGTACGGTACGTACGTCACTGTCGACTTGAACGTAATAAGACCTAAGATTTGTCTCTTGAATAACAGAACAGGTGCTTAGACGATAAGGACCCCTGCGTTCTATAAACACGGGTGGTCCTAGCGTCCAGTACAGCTCTGCGGGGTGCATTAGCGGGGGAGAATCGGAGAAGTGGGGGCTTGGGATAGTGCACCTAAAGTTGGTTGAAGCGATGAAAGATCAGGTGGTTCAAACAGGAGAGTTACATGTACCTATAACCGACGAGATGTGTGCCCATGCCGCAGTAAGAGGCTTATGTAGGTACATACCTACTCCTTAAACTACATACATACCGCTAATTCTACTAGCCAAACAAGAGGGAAACTATAGTTCCCGTGTGCGGAAGTTGTAAGCGGTTATCGACGGTGAAGAAGGTGAGATGGATATGATAAATGCGGGGATAAGCGAGCTCCATCCGGACTCATGTAAGTGGTAGGAAATGGCTGACCTTATCTTTGACCCCCCGGAGAGGCCCTGCATTCCAGCTACATAATAATAACTCTATCCCATCTTTTGAGCTCTTGACTGCTTCCGTGATTCTTTTTTTCTGTCATTTTAACGTTGCATTAGAGTTGGGTGTTCACTACTTCGATACTTACAAGATGGTTTTCTTCCTAGATTACATCCAACATAAACGAGACTGGTAAGTGATAGTACTTCACTTCTATTATTCCCAACCATGTACCTGAGACACCCGATCTCGGCAACTTTACTTTCAATGAGAATTTATCTCACAATCGCACAGCAAGTTTAAACAGAATGAGCGGGCAGAAAGACTCCGGGGCTTGACCAAATATCGCGGCCCCTTTACACCGTTTGACCGGGAGATCATTGATAAGCCAATCGAGGAACTAGTCCAAGATGTACAAAAGGGTGAACTTGATCCCATTGACCTGCTACACACCTATGGCAAGGTTGCAGTAAAGGCACATGAGAAGACGAATTGCCTCACTGAGATTATGATATCTGAGGCCGAAGGTTGGATCAAAGATGGCTCTATTAACACTAAAGGTCCCCTGGCCGGAATTCCGGTGAGCTTGAAGGACACCCTCAATGTCGGAGGCTTCGACTCTACAGTCGGTTACAGCAGCTATGTTGGAAACAAGCAGCCCCAAGATGGCGGCACTGTTCGTTTGCTCAAAGATGCTGGAGCCGTTCCCTATGTCAAAACAAACATGCCCATCACTCTGCTCAGTTTTGAATCCACAAATGATGTTTGGGGCCGATGCACCAACCCGCATAACAGCAAATACTCTCCGGGAGGATCGACTGGCGGTGAAGCAGCTCTATTGGCTTTAGGTGGAAGAATTGGAATTGGCAGTGACGTTGCTGGCAGTGTTCGAGCACCCGCACATTTCTCTGGTATCTACAGTCTGCGATGTTCAACCGGGCGATGGCCAAAAGCAGGGTTTGCAACGAGCATGCCTGGCCAGGAAGGAGTTCCAAGTGTGTACAGTCCTATGACGAGGACCTTGAATGATCTGACATATTTCACCCGCGCTATTATCGGCATGCAGCCATGGAAGTACGACCACTCCGTTCACCCCATACCATGGAGATCCGAGGTGGAGAATGAGTACGCAACGAAGAGCAAACTCCGCGTGGGAGTGATGAGGACAGATGGAGTAGTTGATCCAAGCCCCGCATGTGTTCGAGCGCTGGAAAAGACAGAAGCTGCCTTAAAAGCGGCCGGTCACGAGATCGTCGAGATTGATCCGCCCTCACCGTACGAAGCTCTACGGCTTGCTGCTCTTTTGCTTAACGCCGACGGTTGTCAAATGTTCAAGTCATTCTTCCGATTCGGTGAATGGAATGATCCCGGGGCTGCCCAGATGTACTTCCTCATGCGAGTTCCGCGGCCGTTGAAATATCTCTATTATCTGTGGGTTAAATACATCCGAAGAGATGATGTATGGGCCGGCCTTGTTAAGGATTGGCACGAGAAAAGTGCCTTCGAGCAGTGGAAACTGGTTGCTCAGCGGGAGGCGTATAGAGCGAAGTGGTTCGAATGGTGGAATAGTGTAGACGTCGACTTCCTCCTGACGCCTCCCAACGCGACGCCTGCTGTGCCTCATGACGGAATGAAGGAAGCTGTGAGCAGTTGTGGCTACACATTCCTCTTCAACCTTGTAAGTGAACATCTTGATTTCCCATTCATCGGAGGTATTAATTGGCATAGGTCGATTATACCTGTGGTATTGTCCCGGTGACGCATGTTGATAAGGACCTCGATAAACTACCATCTACCTTTAACATTAAGAAATTGAATGGAGTTGCCCAGGGCGCATACAAGCTCTATGACGCCGAGGCGATGCACGGACTACCGGTCGCGGTCCAAATCGTTGGACGAAGATTAGAAGAGGAGAAAGTGCTTGCAATCATGAAGAGAGTCGAGGACGCTCTCGGCGATGATAAGTATCAACTACTCGACATAGACTGATGGAAAGGATTAGATCAGATATCAAGAGAGCCCTACTCATAGTACTCTCGAAGGGAACCCTCGGCCAAGTAAGATGTATTGTAACGGAATATTAGAACTTAAATAAGCTACACTTACTAGTAAAAAGCCTGAAATAGCGGTTATCTCGACAGATGATTGTTATAATGTGATACATCGCGATGAAGTAGTTGAATTTCGAGAACTCCGATCTCGGGGCGGCTGTTCAGCGGTATCAGTCGGGGCCGGCACGGAGTGGTCTTTATAAAGAGGTAGCTAGATACGTACCAAGTAAGTAAGTTAGAGAGGTAACTCAACCCACATAAAGGGATAGAACTTGACCTACTTGTCTTTTCCATACAGAATTCTCTCTTCGATTACCTCCGATCCTCGAACCTTCCAGCTACGATACCCTCAACCATGACAAAAAAGAAAGATCATTGGTCCTCTGAGGTAAGGCTGTCCATATGATATATGTCCTTTTTGTGTGTATTTCTGATATATGTATTGATATAATTGTATGATTCTAGGCGTACCAGCACTCGGCTTCCTTCGTGCCGAAGCTTGCCACCAAGATCGTGCAATGGCTTGACCCGCAGAAGGACGATGTCATTCTAGATATCGGCTGCGGTGGTAAGTTTACTTTCTCTTCATCATCTCCTAAGTATTCTTTATAAAGGCTGGTCGACTCAATGCTCACTGCATCTTCATACTAGATGGTGTGGTCAACTTGCAGATACAAGAGGTCTTAGCTCAGGGAAGTGGTAGCATCCATGGCATAGACGCCTCACCTACCATGATCGAAGCAGCTACCCAAGCAGCCAACGAGGCTGGAGCGTCCAAGTGTACATTCGAAGGTAAGAGATCGTCGTCTATAGCATTTCATCTTTCACGAATCTTGTCCTTCGTGTCAAGTGGTATCTTAGTCGCTCCCCTGGATAGGGAAATACAAGGATCTGCATCTGCGCAAACTAACACCACCAGTCGTCGACGCCCTTAAATTAACGCAGGCTTCGCACCTGCAGCGCGGGAACTTCACCAAAATCTTTTCAAATGCAGCTTTGCACTGGATCCTGGGAGCCTGCAAGACAGACGCAGCCAAGCAAGCAGCCTTCTTCAAAGCGGCCCGGGACGCGCTAGCCCCTGGCGGGGTCTTCGCGTTCGAGGCCGGCGGGCTAGGGAACGTGGGCGAGATCCGGGCCGCTTTGCTAAGCTCCGTGGCTAGACGCGTCGGGCTGGCGAGGGCTATCGAGGCAGATCCTTGGTTTTTCCCTGATGAGGCCTGGGTTACGGATATCATGGAAAACACAGTCGGGGGATGGAAGGTGGAGAGGGCAGAGAGGGAGTACCGGCCCACGCAGGCTGATGAGGGTGGTGTGGAGGGATGGGTGAGACTATTTGGAGCGCAGTTCTTTGAGGTTCTGGCGGAGGGGAAGGAGAGGGAAGGATGCATCAAGGAGGTAGTGGATGTGCTGGAGGTTGTGTGTAAGAATCCAAGCGGTGGATTTCATTTGGGATACGTGAGGTTAAGGGTTTTGGCGCGAAAGTTGTGAAACCGTTTGACCTTAGAGATATGCTGCTATCCGGATAGGATCAAGGCTTATTCATTGGTGTAGCTAATATTTCTGGTTGAAGTATACATGCGGGCACAAATAAATGAATTATAGGTATTCAAGAAGATGGTGTGAAACTAGAGCCCTCCATTATGAAAAGGGATTATATTTTGATGGTAGTAGAATGTTGATATCTTACCAGGAAGTCACGACAGAAGTCGTTTCGATCGCCAAGTAGAAGTAAACGTAGATCTGCCCACGCGCCAATTGATAATGTTGGATCCGCTCTTTTTACAGGGCATATGGCTCTATAAACTACTATAATCATAGCGAGCCATAGGGCATTAATAACTATAACAAGCTGACTAATTGAATTGCGCTATTATGAAATCTTCTGCGTATAGACATATATACCAACTAACTTCCTGACTAAGCCATCTGTATTAAGATATTAAGTATTATGTAATAAAAGCCACCCTTTGAAAATCGGTTACCTGAATTATAACAGGGGTACACGCGCTGTAATTCACTATAATTATTGTTACCTTAGGCGCTAAGATGCTTGTAATACAGCGTATCAATAACGATTCAATAACGAAGTACTTTGTCATTCAACTATCAAGGCTAATGACGTAATCAGCGAGCTTGTTTCATATCCCGCTGTCGGCTCTCCCCATCTCGCATCCGTATGTTGTCGACGATACAATACCTCAGGTAGGATCAATAGTATCAAATGTTCAAGCGTCCATTCATTCATCCATTCAAGTCATAATAAACCAGCAACTGCGCATTAAAACAATGTCAACCCCAACCCCCACCCCAGTCCCCTCCACCCTCCGCGCCGTGCAAGCAACCAGCATAGCGCTCCTAACCACCACAGCCGGCCTCAGCGCCGGCACCTCCATCTTCGTGGTCCCGCGGCTCATGGAATTGCAACCTCAAATCCTAACCTCGCAATTCGTGCGCGCGATCCAGTCCGCGCACCGGCTACTAGTCGTGCCTCTCGTCCTGCCAGGTTTCCTGAACGCGTACCTCGCGTACCGCTTACCGGCTAAGGCGCGCTTATATGCGCTTGCCGCGGTGCTCACTTTTAGCAATTTGCCGTGGACTAGGGCTGTTATGATGCCGCTGAATCGGAAGATGGAGCGTCTCAATGCGGATCCCGATGGGTCTGAGAATGCGCATGAGGTTGCTGATAAGTGGGCTACGAGGAACTTGTACCGCGGGGTTGTGACGTTCGTGGCGGGATGTATTGGGCTGTATGCTGCTCTGACTTAGAGATGGCCCGGTTAAATGGGGTTGAAATTGGTTTGGCGTTTGCGGGAAGTGATCAATAATCTTTTTTGATCACGGGATTGAAGGGTTATGGGAGGGAATTCGTACCACGGACTGAATGGCACTATTATCTTCTTGTGGAATCGTATTATTCTTACAAAGGACACACATGGCGGGTAATAAGGGAACATTAAGGCCATCGCGGGGCCATGGAATTAAGGGACTATATAAGTTCGACTCGTGACTACTACTGGGTGGCTTTCTTGCTAGAAGCAAGAACCGTTTCAAAATTTACAGAGACATGGTCGCTATATTATACCGCATTAAGACCAGCTCAAAGTCCATTCATTGCTCCAAGCACCGCCCGTGGTCAATAAGTCAAGGCCCGTGACCTTCAGCACTTCACCTGAGCTATGCAGGTTCCATGTGCTAGCATGAATTTCCTTCCCGTTCAACTCCACACTAGATATAGGACCTCGAGCTCCTAATATTGTCACGTTACCGAGGGCGTTCGTGTCTACGTAATCACCGCGGGGCGTAGCCTTCAATGCCGAGTTCCCAACAGTGAACTAGAAAGGGGTCAGCGGCTAACGTTATAGGATAAGTGAATGAAGAAGTAGGACACTCACATCAATCCACAAAGAATTTTTCGGTACAAGACTCTCGCCATCATCGATGTAGAGCCCCCCAGTTGCCTGTTTATTGGTATCTAGGGCAACGAGGATGCTCCAGGGGCTCGCTCTGACGGCCGCAGTTGTCAAGCCTGGCTCCTGCATTGGGATCACTTTTCCACCTCGTATATAGACTGGGATGTGGCCTAGCGGTGCATCGATAGTGACATTCTGTCCAGCTGTGACTCCCGTGATCACTGTCTGATTGTACCAATCGTACCAAACCTCACCGGAGCCCACACCAGGGAAGACCCCATCAACAGTTGTAGCGCCTTGCGCCAAGCACGGAGTAACAAGGACCGCATCGCCAAGGAGAAACTGCCTATCGGCATTGGCCAGCCATGGCTCATTGGGAAATTCCCAGGCCAATGCACGCATCGTCGTTGACCCAGTCGAATGGCTAAGATAAAAGGTCGTGTAAATGTACGGCAACAAGGCGTAGCGGATTTTCATCGCCGCCTTTGAAGCCTCCACAACTGCTGACCATACGTAGGGTTCCTGGCTAGCAGCTCCTATGGTGTTGTGATTTCGATAGAACGGGAAGAATGCTGACAGTTGCATCCAGCGAGAGCATAGTTCCATATCAGCATTGCCAGCAAACCCACAAGTATCGACACCGAACATGGGGATACCAAAGAGCGAAAAGGATAAAGCCTGAGGGATGGAGAAGAACATGAAGGCCCATAAAGAATAGTTGTCGCCCCTATTTTCGTGGTTAGTTTATATCCCATGAACGAGCAAAAATAACCGCCTTACCCCCAATGAGCAGCCCATTTTCCAGAGCCGGCGAATTGGGATCGTCCAATAATGAAGGGTCGCTTCTCAGGCAAGATATTTAATAGCGCATGGTAAGTGGCGTTCAGGATTTGATGTCCAAAGAGGTTATGGACGTCGTACTCGAGAATGCCGCCATGGTGAGTCGCATTAGGACTAACTGCATGGACAGCAAGATCGCCGTGCCAATTGTTGATAGCGTACGGTGGCCAATTGACATTCCGCACACCAGGAGTCGGAGTGCTGCGAAGATACGATGTCGTGGCCGAACTAGCTTGTGCTGCTGTAGCTGACATGGAACTTAAGGCTGCAGATGCAGATGCTGCTTCGGTGGCATTGGTTAATTCAAACCCCTCAGGATATTGCAGTACCTCGTTCCCAGGCTCTCCCGGCAGCAAGAATGGAGGATGGGCAGGGTTGAGACTCCGTTCATTACTCCCGCAACTACCCACACAGAAGGATGAGATCTCTGACATATCGATCCAAATGCCGTCTAGCTTAATCTTCTTATAGTACTCGGTAATCTCGGATATCCACCATCGGTTGGCTCCAGTGCCGTTGAACAAAGCGCCAATCCAGTCAGGGAAGACTGCACACCTTTAGCGTAAACATCATACACATCATACATGGGGAAAAGGAGAAAGACATACCGGTATAGCCTGGCCAAACAGCTCCAATATAGATAGATCCATCGGGATTGAGTAAAAAGGCGTCCTGCTCAACACCTCGGTTAAAAGGTGGGTAAGCATCGCTGAGATTTGTCGGGTTTGGTGCATATATAGCTGAGTCAATGATAGGCACATAATGCTGGCTATTCTGGTGCAACCGGGATATAAAGTCAGCTCCTTCGCCGTAACCGAAACGATATGGGTCGTTCTCGAAGTCTCTGTATGCTTTCATATAGTCAATGTCGGCTATTAAACGTTAGTAGGAGGTATCTAACTTATAACTGCAAAGCTTCGTTCAAGGGAGTGGTATAACGACTTACACCAGATCGTTTCAAGAGGAATCTCGAGTTTGGCAAAGTTATCTATGACAGTCTGCAGGTCAAGCCAGTTATTATAACCCCATCTACATTGATGATATCCGAAGGTCCAATATTGCTGCATCGCAGGTAATCCAATTGCACTTTTCTGGTATGACTTGGTAACATTGTCTTGAGTAGGGCCTTCATAGAAGTATAGGTCAATGTTTCCACCGAGCGCCCTCCAGGTAATGTTGGACTCCCGTAGTAAGACTTCTTGAATATGGGCATTTCGTTGGAAGACGCCGTGCGTGTATGATTTATACTGAGCTGACTTATCCGTTGCATCTGGGGCGTATGTCAAAGCCCCGGTACTCTCGTCTACCTCGAAGTAACGAGTATCAAGATAGATAGGGTGATTTCCGTAGATGTTCGCATCTATGATATCACCTACATCTGCTGCGAAGAAAGTCCCTAATACCGTTTAGCTCATAACAGAATCTAGGTGAGACAGCTGTCATACGAGTGAGATTATTCCCGAGTCTGAAGCCGTGAATAACTTCGCCAAGTCCGTATAAGTTATAGTTCTTGGGCAGAGATGAACCAAATTCAATAAACTGGTCCTCATATACCAATTGAGAGCCTTCGGTAGTAAACAGGACATCACCAGTACTTTTCCTGGTAATTTTGAATGAAAAGGTCGGGTTGTTGCCCCAGGCGAAACTAAGATCGCTTCTCGGGGCGAAGCTATCGGAGCCGTCCTCGACGTGAGGCTTAGGGATCAACTCCTCGGGGAGGATAAACCAAGTGTAGTTCTCAGGCCCGATATAGCGTGGTTGTATCTCTATGTGAAGCCGATCTACCGCTTGATATTCAACAACTAACCTCAGAGCCTCAATATCGGTACCATAGACATTACATGCATCGCCAGCCAAAGTGAGATCTGCCGTCAAGCCATTGCTTGAGATATTCACATTAGAAGCTTTATATCCTGGACAGGTAGACTGAGGGTTGATCGCCTCGGGGTCAACAATATTGGGGATGACGGGTTGACCAACATCTGCATTGGGTGGGAGAGTATATGCTGATTCAAGAGCAGTTGCTGTATTCGACGGCGTCTGCTGACCTGGAGCGAGGTTGAATAAGGCAAGTAGAATCACCGAAAGTGACAAGATGTACCGGGACATCGTGCTTCGATTTAACCGGCCAGCATACCAGGACCAGGTAATGATGAAGGAAGAGGCAAGACTAGAGAAAAAGAGCAGACGAGAAGTCGTGCTCAATTGCCCATACCAGGCTTCGAGCTTGATAACAAATGACATAAGAAACGGGAAGGGCCAAGGGAAATTGGCTTGCTGTTCAGCGAGGATATGTGGGTTACTACCCTTCCCGAGCAGGAGCTCTTCATTTATAGAACCGGGTGCCTGCATCACTTCCTTCCAAGTCTCTTGCTATTATTATATACCAACATGAAGCTTCAGAGTATTGAAATTCAAAAATGTAAAGTAGAGAGACACAATACTGAGACAGTGGGTTCCAATGAATCGCGCCTATCTTAAGGGCAATATAATTATAAGCAGAGAGAGATAAGGAGAAACATCATCTCTAAGTTACCATGAGAGATGAGTTGACGCCGTTGTTGTTGTTTTCACTTGTCCTCGTATTAGACCATTGTAATCGGTGAAAGTACCATGGAACGACTCAATAAGTGGTTGCGCATCTCCAACCCCCCATCCCCGCACTCATGCAAACGTCGATCACCCGTCAACTAAGCCTTGGCTTGTTCAGCGGACTTGAAGTTGTATAGCCGGTTCGTTGTTTGGAGTCACTTAACAGACATAGAATTCTAGGAAGAGCTCTAAGTACAAGCACTTTCCCCTTATTAGAGTTGCAAAATGACTTTCAATAGTCTTATCACAGGAGGACGAAATATGCACCTTCCGATAGATAGATTTATGTAAACGTATTGGCACTTCCTAGGGCTATTAGGTCGGATTACCTTAACGCCTAAATCTGTATACCTATACTTTATTACGTAATAATACCTTAAAATCTTTTAGCTTTTTAATTAAATTATATTACTTTTATTAGTAATAATCCCTACGAAAAATATTAATAAATTATATTAAAATTATATCAAATTTTATTTTATAATTTTTAATATTTTTTTTTTTAAGGTTTTAATTTTTAAAATTGTTTATTACCTATAACCATATTAAAATTAAGTTATATTTAGAATTAAATTAAAATATTTATATCTTAACTTTTTAAAGGGATTATAGTTAATAAAAGGGATAAAATTATAAATTTATTAAAGTTTAATTTTAATATAGTTTTAAAACATTTTTAATAATAACTTATTATTTATATTTTTGCAATTTTTTTTATTTTTATTTTTAATTTAAACTTTTTAATTATAACATTAATTAATATTATATAAGGATTTAATAAAAATAATTTTTTATTAATTTTATAAAATATTATAAGAGCTTTTATATAAGGATATAAAATTTATAAGTTTTTTATAAGGAAGGTTGTTTTAAATTAAAAATGTATATAACCTGTTCGTAAATTATTAATATTGTTATCCGGTTGGATAAAACCTAGCATAATTTATTACTTTATATTTAAGTTTAAATAAAAAGTAATTTAAGATTAATCCCTTGTAAAATTTTTATAACTTTTTTTATTATTAAACTTATAGCTTAACTAAGGGATTAAAGTTTAAAAAAAGCCTTATCCTAGTTTAATTTTATAATTAACCTTATTTAACTTATTAGTAATTTCTTATTATCGTTAAGGGATTAATATATTAAAATTAAAAGTATTTAAAGTTTAATGATAATAATTAAAATGAGAATATAAAATAGTTTTATAAAATATAATTGTTTAAATATAAAACTAATAATATAATAAAATAAGATATATTTAATAGATTAAAGGAAGTGTTAGTTAAAATAATTATAAAACTTATTATTATATTAATTATAAAAATTAATATGGATATGTTTTTAGTATAGGCTTTATAAGGGGGTATATATTATAACCTTATATTTTTAAGTAAAATGGATAAGGGGTAAGAAAGTTAGGTTTTTAATTTATAATTAATATGGTTGGAAATAAGTTTAGGAAAATCGAACTTAAACTTATGGTTAAAGTAAAACTAATATCATTTGTTAAATATAATAAATTGATATATGGTATTAAGAAAGAAAAGTTAATATATACTTATAATGAAAGGATTATTACTTAGGTAGGTATATTTATATATTAGTTATAACTATTTTTATATAATTAATTAATCCATAACCTTAGTAAGGAAAAGTTAAAAAAAAAAAAAAGGAGATTATTTTTAATTTAATTTTAAAATAGTTTTAGATTACATTTACCTTAACCATTATAAATATAATATAAATATTATTAAAGCTAAAAATGGTTAATATAAGTTTTTAAAAAGGTTTTATTAGGATAGATTATATTAATATTTTAAAATATTTAGCCACATATTAAGTTAATATTAACAGTAATAAAGTAACTAAGTAGATTAATAAATACAATCTTGGATTAATTTAAAAATATACCTATATATGTGGTATAACTTAAGTTATTAGCTAAGGGGATTTTAATACAACCATTAAATTAACTTTAATTAATTATTTAAGAAAAGGAAGTATAAGTAATTAAACATACATATAATAAATTAATAACTTGGATTAATATTACCTAAATTTAATTAAAAACTAATTTTAAATTATACTTAATAAGAAAAATATACTTAAGAGGTAAAACCTTAAATTAACATCCGAAATAAGCTTTATATAATATTAGCAATAATTAATAATAAAATAAGTTAAAAATATCCCTACTATATAAAGCTTAACTTTATTTATAATAAAAGGTAAGATAATATATAAAACATTTTTTAAAAATAAATTTAATATAATATTAGTTTAATCATACCTAAGTTATTAACTTACTAATATTTAATTGGTTATAAAAAACTATAATACTAAAAATAATAACAACCATTTACACATTTTAATATAAATAAAATTAAGTAAAGCTTAAAATTATTTTAAGATTATACTTAAACTAAAGCTAATTTAATTAAACGTATATATAAGAGTAAAAAAGTTAAAGAAGCATTTACTTCTTTAAGAGTAATTATATACTTAATATTAAACATAAGTAATAAATTACATCATAAATATTATAAATACCCTAACATATTAAAGATACATAAATATTATACGAAAACTATACAAAAATTATATAAAGGCTATCTAAACAATTTAGGATTACCCTAAATCTAATATACAATTACCCACGCTTAACTTTTTAAATAATATTGCCTCTTTTTCATTTAATATATAAGCTTTTTTCTCTTAATAAATTTAAACTTGCTTTTCAGCTATTTTCTTATACAATTTTATCACTTTTTTTTCCTTTTCCATAAATTAAACTTTAAAAATCCCTTCATCCAAATAGCCTTACTTATGTTAATTTAAGTATAATATAATCTTAAATTATATTAAGATTATTCCTTCCCCAAAGCTACCCTATAATATTTATGAAAGCTCACTTAATAAGGATATCCTAGCTTTTATATTTTATATAAACGGTTATAAATTATATCTAAAATATTCCTCCTAAATATTTTAGGTTATAGAATATAAAGGTTATAAAAGTTAAAGCTTAAATAGGCTTATCCTTACAAACTAATTTTAAATTAAATTTAAATTATTATTCCCTTATAATTTATTAAAGCTAAATTATTAATAGGCACCCATCTATTAATCTAAAAACATACTAAACTTATTCTTAATTAATATAATATATTTGCTCCTATAAAATAGGTTCTTATTACCAGCTTATTACAATAAATCATCAACTTTTAATAATAGTTTTAAACCCGATTCAATTAATTTTAAAATAATATCAATATTATTGAAAGGATTTAAGGGATTAAAAAAGAATAATAGATTTTACTCTTTCCTATTTACTTATTTATGATAATTTTTAATTAATAAAATATTAAATTAGTATTTATTTAAATATAACATTATTTTAATTATAATATAAATATAAGATAATCTTAACTTATTCCATTCTTTTATTTTATATATAAAATATACCTCCGTAAATATATTTTTTTATTTATAATAAATTTCAAACTTTTTAAATAATATTAGCCATTCTTTATAATTATTAATAAACTTATAAAGATTAGGTAATAATTAGTTAAAGATTATCCTATAGCTAGTTTAATATAAAATCTATAGCTTTATAACCATTAATAATAAGATAAATTATTTAATAAAATTATTAATTATAAAATACTTGTTTTCATTAATATTAATATACTTTAAAGCATTTAACCAATCTATAAGATTAATTTTAAAACAAGCTTAACATAAGCCTTCTTAAAGCTAATCTAGTAATTTATTTACCTACTAATTAATGGTGTTTATAAAATATTAGCTTTGTTTATTTAATAGTTAAGTTAAAATTAATATAAGAATAATTTACTCACTTAGGTAAAGCCTAACCACCACATTAACTATCTTAACTAGATAAGCCTATAATGATAAACCGAAAATCTAATCTAAAAATCTACCTAAGTTATAACCGGAAAACTTATTTTAAAATCCATATTATAAGTGAATCTTATAAAATATTATAATATATTATAAGTAATCCTTCCATAATTTAAAATTATTTAAATTTAAGATTAATTAACAATCTAATTTTAAAACAATTTAAAACTATTATTATATACCTACCCATTAAATAACGCCCCAGTTTATATATTTATTTTTTACATATATTTAAAATAATAATATAAATAAAAGTATTAGCCTATTCTTAATATATTTCATATATATATTTAAAACGTATTAAGATTTCGGATATAACTTTAAGCTAATAAAACATATAGTTAAATAGTTAATAATATAAGTTTATTATTTCTTAATTAAAGAATATATATATAAAAATCTTAATTTTTATAAATAATTAATATTAATATTTATAAATAAAAAGTAATTAACTTAGGATTATATCATATATTTTTTTATTTTAATTAATAATTAAATATAAATTAATTTTCTTATAAATTATTTTAAAAAATAAATTTATTTAAATATAAATATAATCTTAGAATATTTTTGCTTATTTTTTTATTATATAAATAATAAAATATTTACTAATATTTTTTTTCACTTTTAAATAAGATATTTTTTAGATTTAATACTTATCTTTGGGCTGTTTTAAGTTTAGTTTAAATTTTTATTAAATTTTAATAAAAATAATCTTTATGGGATATTGTAAAAGCTTTTTTTTTTAAATAATAACGTTTATAATATATTTTATATTAAATATTTAATGAATCCTCTAAAGCTTATTTATATTAAATTTTCAATATAATTAATAATAACTTAATTCTGTTTGAAAGTAAGTTAAAGTTAGGTTTAATATTATTTTTATTTAGTTAATATAAAATTCTTATTTGTTATAAATTTTAATAGCTTATAACCTTTAAATACTTCTATAAATTTTTGCTTAATATTAGTAAATAGTTTTGTTAGTAATAATAGATAATATATATATAATTTATAAATAATAAAAATTATAAATAAGAACATTTTAAAATTATATGAAATATATATGTTATAATAAATATTATAAAATTTATAAAATATCTTCTTAATTTTTTATATATGATTGTGATTATAGTTTAAAAGCTTAGTTATAATATATCTTATGAATAAATAAAGATTTAATTAAGATAGGTTTAATAGTCCATTAATATATAATAATTGAAAAAAAATAGGATTAATATAACTAATATTATTCTTAATAAGTATGGTAAAATAATAAGGCTTTATGTTATAGTTTAATAAATATTTAATAAAAAGTATTTATATAAATATATTAGAATCGTTAAAGGTATCTAAATAGTTAGATATATTTAGTTTGATTTTAATTTATCCTATTATGTTTGAAAATGTGTAGTATTTCTTGTTTGTAAGTGTTCTTATAATAACCTAGGATGTAGGAAAATTAAGGAGATTTTTAATAAAGGTAAGAAATTGTATGGAATAGTTTATAGTTAAATAAGATTTTATTTTAAATAGAATTAAATTTGAGGGTTTTACTTATATAAGCGTTTTATTTTATAATTTATTTATTAATAATTTTTTTTTTTTGTTTTAAAGGTGTTTTTAATGTAATAAACTAAGCTTGGTAATATTTATTTGATTAAACTTAAGATTATATTTGGATGAGATTTTGTTATAACTTATAAATATTTTTAAATTTATATATTTATAGTGGTGGATCTTAGTATAAATGTATTATTAATAATATGTTTAATATTGGTTTTTGGATCTTTTATTAATATTAGTGTAAATTTTATTTATTGTTTCCCTTAGATTAATTTAGGATTAATTTAAGGGTAATATTTTAAAATTTATATTTATAATAATAGTTAAAAAGTATTTGTTTTAAAACTTTTTTGTTGCTTAAAATAAAATTAATTGTATGATGATGATTAGTTAATAGAATAATAATTTATGAATAGTTTGGATATTTATTTTAAATATTATATTTATGGTAAGCTTTTAAAATTTTTTTTTTTTGATTTTATTGTTTGTATTTTTTATTTCTTATGGGTAGGATTTTGGATTAGTTTTAATGAAGTATATAATCTTATTAGGTTAGGTATTAGGATAAGTTGGTATATTTAAATGATTTTATATCTTTGATGTATTAATATTATATTTTTTAGATGAAGAAATGATAATTTTAAATAGGTAGGTAATTATTTAAATTAGTTATTAGTATGAATTGGGTATAGGCTTAATAGTTATATAGTTTAAAATTATATTAAGATTAATTTTTTAATATATTAGATTTGCTAAAAGTTAATTATATATATTTTAGATTTATTTTTGGTTAAAATCTTTAGGGAAAGGATTTAGATTTTTTTTTTCTTCCTTATTAAGTGTTTTTATATTATTTTAAATAGAGTTTAAGTAGGTTTTTTTGATTTATTTATTTTTAATATTGTTTTATTATGTTATAATAGCTTGTTGATAATTTTCTAGTTTTTTTTCTTTTTTAATAGGTTTTTATTATTATTTTTTAAAGGTAAAAAAATACTTTTTTTAAGTATAGTTAAGGCTTAATAAGTGAATAATTTGGTTAATATAAGTTTAAACTTGGTTTAATTTCTTTATTATTTTGGTTATGGTTAAATTTATATATAAATATATATAAATTTGATAAAGGTTTCCTTTTTTTTTATTAAAGTTTACTCCTTTTTATAAGGTAAGTATTTATTTTCTTATATAAAAAAATTAAAAATATTTTATTATTTAATATTTTAATTTATTAAGAATTTACTTTGGTTAGGTAATTTAATAATTAGGTTAGAAATTAACCTTATAATATTTTTTAACAATTAAATATCTAAGTAGTGTAATATATAGCTTTTATTAAAGATTTTTATTAATTTTTATAACTTATAGATTAATTTTAAATTAATCTTACCTTAACTATAGGATTACTAGATTTTTTATTATTAGTAAGAATTAATTTAAGTTAAGCTAAACTACCCCTTATTTTATTAAGTAATATTAGATTAATAAATTAAAAGGTTAAAAATATTTCTTTAATAGGAATTTTGGTAAAAAGTAAGTATAAGTGATTTAAGGTTAGTTATAAATTTAAGTAGTATAATTGGTTAGTTTTAAAATGATGTAAGAAAATTACTTTAGTTATATATATGAAAAAGGTTTTTTAAAGTGTATAATTTTTAGGGTTAAGGGTTATATTATTAATATTTATTATATTAAAAGTTAATTTGGATTTCCTATTTTAAAAATAAAAAGGTTTTATAATAAAAATAATATTAAATAAATTTACATATATAGTAAATTATATAAATTATAATTTAATAAAGATATGATTTAATTTATAAATTAATATTAATTAACTTTTAATATAACTTAATAACTATTAAGTTTTTTATTCCTTATCCCTTTAAGTATTATACTACCACCTATTTTTTCTTATAATAATTAATATTAGCAATATGTTATCCTAAAAATTATTATTTAGGAAAAACTTTAATTGAAATATTTAACTCTTATTACCATCCCTTTTTCTTATTATAAAAATCCTTAAAGGTATATTTCCTTTTTTAATTGTTAGATTTTTCACATTTTATACCATTAATTTAATGTACGTAGCTTTAATATGTTATAAGTTTAACCTTAATTTTTAAGTTAGATAAGTAAGGTTGAAGTTTTTGCTTTTAATAATGGCAATAGTTTTAATAAAAATTGGTTTTATTAAATTTTTTTATTTAATTTCTTTAATTTAGCTTTTTTTATAAATCTTTTTTTATAGATATAGTTAATGGTATTAAGAGGAAGATGTTAAGATTGGTTTTAAGTAAGGTGTTAAAAAAAGTGTTAAAAGGAGCATTTTAAAAAAAAAGCCTAATAAAAATATAAGTGGTATTATTTTATATAACGAGAGGATAAAGTATTTAAATTATTAGGCTTTTTACCTTAATTAGGGAAATTATATTAATTAAGTTTATATATAAAATATTTGGTAGTGATGATTTATATTAGCTTATTAAAATTTTTATTATAAATATATTAAAGAACGTTATAACTTATAAGATTAGTGTATGATAGCTAAGGTTTTTATATAATATGATTAAAAAAAAATATATAAGTAGGTAGGCGATTAAATATAAGGTAATATTAAATTAAAAAAGTAATAATATAAATATTAATTTATCCTAATTTATATTAAAGATATTTTAAGCCCTTTTCCTATTATAATTAAACCTATGCTTATAATTATTTTTAAATATCTTACATCTTAATTAATTTTAATACCATATTATTAAATATTAATTATCTAATTTTATATAACTCCTTTGAAGTATAATTCTATTTAAGTATTACCCAAAAAATATCTTTAATCTATAAATATCACATATAAATATTTTTATTATATATTTAATAAGGATTAACGCAATTATTATAATTCTTACTTTTTATTTTACCACTCCTTAATTATTAATATTATAAATTAATAAAAGAAGAAAAGATATAAATATATTAAGCAATAAATTAATCATATAAATTAACTAAATATAATACTTATTAATTACCCCATTAACTAATATATTAACTAATTTATTAATTATTATAATTAAAATATACCCTAAACTTTATTCCCTTATATGTTTTTTTTTTCTAATTTTATTAATATAAAATAGTATATAAGGTATATTAATTAATTAATTATAATACCTATAAGCTTATCCATTACTTATTATAATTTAATTATATCCTTAAGTTTATTTATTACCATATCTTTTATCTTATTTATAAGTAAAAGATATACCAATAATAAACCAAAACTATATCTTTTTAACCTTAATAAATTTATATTAATAATAAAAAATATACCAAATATAATATATAATAATATTATAAATAATATTAATAAATGTTATATAAATACTTAAATGAAATATAAATAATTTAATATTAAAAAGAATTATAAGAATTATAAGAGTTAGATTAATTATCCCTTTTTATAAAATTAATTAATATTTTAAATACATAATGCACTCCTTAAAAACCCCCTCTTAACTATTGAAATAATTAAATAAAATAAAAATTTAAATAATAATTTATTTTAAAAGGATTTTTCCTTTTTATAAAGTTAATTAATATTTTAAATATATAACATACCTTTTAAACCCCCTTTATTAGCTATTAGAATAATTAAATAAAGTAAAGATTTAAATAATAATTTATTTCAAAAGATCCTTCCCTTTTACAAAGTTAATTAACATCCTAAGTATATAATACATCTCCTAAGCCCCTTTTATCAACTATTAAAATAATTAAATAAAGTAAAGATTTGGATAATAATCTATTTTAAGAAGAATTAACCTTCTTTAAGTTTTATAATTATACCTTGTAATTAAAAGTAATATAAATATTAGAAAAATAATCAAAACAATAGTTAAAATAATGATTATACTTTAAACATTATACTTTTAACTTATTAACATCACCATTACCAATCCTAAGCCATAATAATTAATCTTTATTAAATAATAGCCTTACCATCTCATTATAAGTTTAAAGAATATCTTAAAATCTTACTTTACCTTAAAAGTAGGACATAATAATAAATATAATATTATTTCTTCATTTTTCTTTTATCCCATTTAATATTTAAATTATTATTAATATTACTTCCTAAAAATTCTTTATTTATTAATTCTCCTATACCTTTTTAAGCATTTAATTTTATAAATTTTAATAAAGGTAATATTTTTAATTCCATATTTTTATTAATATTATTAAGGGAATATTTTTTTATATAAGAAAAAAATCCTTTTAAATAAAGAAGGAAAAACCATAAGTAAAAAAAGTTAATTACTTTATAAAAAAACTAGGCTAATATTAGTATAAGGAATATATTATAGCTTAATTATACTTAATTATTAGCTTTTTAAATAAAAAAATCTAATGCTTTTAATAATAACTTAAACCTTTACTAAGTCACCTATAGTTATAAATTAAACCCTTATTAAAATAGGTATTAAGTTTACTATATTAAAAAGAAGGTATAATATATTAATAAAAAATGTTATAAGGTTAGATATATAAGTAGGTTTGATTAGCTAGGATAAAGTATTAAAGACTTTTTTATTTATTAATATTACTCCTAAACCTATTAATAATGATTATCTTAAAGCAGTAAGTGGTTTATTTCTTTCATTATTTATTATTAATTATATCTTATGTTATAATATAGTTACTAAAAAGTGAAAGGCTTATAAAATATTAATTAAATTTATTAATTTATTTAATAGGAATAGCATTAAAACTTATAAATATAATACTTATTAATAATTAAATTTCCATAAATAAAAGTTTATATTAAAAAATTAACTTATAAATACCCACATAATATTCTTTTATTATAAGTTAATTTTAATAAAGGTAAAAAAAAAGTATATATTTAATTACGGCATTATAGCTAATATAAGATAAAATAATAAGCATTTATAATAACAAATTAGAAGTAATTTTATACCTTTAATTTCTTAAGTTTAAAGGTAATATATAAGTATATTTTTTACTATTAAGATTTAAAAGTTAAAAAAGTAATAATATTTTTAAAGGTTTTAATAGATTTAATAAATAAAATATTAATTTTTTTTTTTCAAATTTTATAATATCAAATTTTAATAATATCCTATATTATTAAATATAGAAAGTAATAAGCTATTACCACTAATCATATATAAATATAAGATTTTTATAAAAATATTTAAATAATTTTATTAATATTAAATATATATAATTAAAGCTTATATCCTTTAGAAGAATTATTTAAAACAATTTTGGCAATATAAATTTTATCTTAATACACCCCTTTTTAAGCATTAAAATCGACTAAAAAAATAGGTGGTAACTAAAAGCCTTATATCACATAGCACTTTTAATTAATATAATATATACTAAATTAAATTAATTAGATTAAATTAATATAAAGCTTTAATTATTATTTATCTTTTTACTTAATTTATATAGTTAAAAATAAATATATTGGAATAATATTTATATTACCAAAATTATTTTAATTAATTTTTTCAAAAGATAAAAGTTTTAATTAAATAAATATTATATTACTTAAATTATTTACAATCTTATATAACTTTTTAAAAAGGATTTAAAACATTGTATAATTAGTGGTAATTACCTATTACTCTTCGAATTTAATAATATAGAATATTATTAAAATAATAAAACTCTTTTTTTTTTTTTTTAAGTATTATTATTTAAACAACCCTCCTTAGAAATAAAATCTTTAAGTTTTTTTATTTTTAAAAGAAGATAAGTTAAATTAAAAGTAATTAATATATTTAATAATATATTTTAATTATATAATATTTATTATAGTTAATTAAATATTTTATAATAAATAATTTATTATTGGGAATATTTATAATCCATTTTAAGGCTTAATATAATAATAGGATTATGATTTATTAATAGAAATATTAATAATTTAATTTAAGGCTTAACCTTATAAATATAATTTCTACTTAAAATATTTTATTATATTTTATAATATTATTATCTTTAAATGGATTAAGTATTATTATTATTATTAAAGCTTATTTTTAAATAATATTATTATTAAGTTTATTATAAAGATAAAGCTTAAAATGTTTTTTATTATATTTAACTTTTTAATAATTTTTAAAAGATTAGGCTTTAATTGTTAGTTAAAATCTATTATTTTAGTTATACCCTATTGGCTTTATTAATTGTTTTTTAAACTTTTAATAATAATATACTTTTATATAGTATGGTTTATATTATATATTATATTATCCTTAGTAATATATGGATAGATGATAAAGGTTATAATACTTTAAATTATATAGGATTATTTTTATTTATATTACTTAATTTTAAAGATATATAATATATATTTAAGAATTATATAATTTTGGTTAATATTTATTATTTTTATTATCCTAATTATAAGAAAAGTTAAAGCAAATGTTTTATTTGTTTTATTAGATTATTAATATTTATTAATAAAAAAGTTATATTTTATTATATTTTATTTTAATTAATGGAAGTTTTTGGATAAATTATTAAAATCTTGGAAAGATTTATGTTTTAATGTTTTAATAATTAGTATTTTTATATTTAATATTACTAATATGTTTGTTATTATAGTAATTATTTAAGTTTTTTTAGTGTATAACTTTAATTATACCTTTTATCCTCTTATAAATTAAGTTAGTACCTTTAAATTAAATCATATCCTTTCTTAAATAATAAAAATTTTTATTAAAAGAAATAATATATAATAATTTATTATCTTATTAAATAAAAGTATATTTATGTATTTATATTTAGGAAATTTTATTTTCTTTTATAAGGATATTTATACTTTTTAGGATTTGAATATTATTATCTTTATTCTTAAGTTTGACTTTAAGAATAAGGAACGTTTATACTTAGCTTGTTATGTATTGAATTTTTTGGAGAAGTTTATTAATTTTAATATGAAAATTTATTTGTTATATTATAATATTTTTATTTTATTTATTAAATATTTTTTTAAATTTCTTTTTGCTTGGTTTGGTTAGTTTTTATTTATTAGTATTATTATTATGCTTTTTACGAATAATAATAGTAAAATTTAATATTTTATATTTTTTTAAGATATGGATAAAAATAAAATAGTTAAATAAATGTTTTTACTTTAATCATTTTTTTAATTATTTAGTAAAGTGATTAGTGGTTAAATCAAAGGTATTATGGGTAAGAAGTATAATTGTTAAGATTTTAAAGTTGTTTAAGATGTTAAAATTTTAAACGTGGATAATGTTATTTTTAATATTAGCGATAATAATAATAATATTTTTAATGTTAGTGATTTTGGTATTAGTAATGTTGATATTAGCGATTTTAGTATTAATAAGGGTAATGTTGGTAAGTTTGGTGTTAATAAGGGTAATGTTGTAAATTTTATTTATTTAATTTATATTGGTTAAATGGAATGTTTTAATAATAGCGCCAAGTTTGAGGATTATGGTTTTAGTTTATATTTTTTTTATAATCTTTTTAGTGATTTTTTAAATGATTTAGATCCTTTTTGTAAGAAGTTTTGGTTTTTATTAGTAAGTGAGGATAATGTTACGAAAATTTGTTGTTTGTGTTTGTGGTTAAGATTTAATGAGAATGAATTTGTTTTTATTGGAAATTAATTGTTTTTTAAGTGGAGTAGTTGGTTTAAGTATAGATTTAAGCTTAAAATTTTTTATATTTTTATTTTAGATTGGAAAAAAGGTGGTAAAGGTGGTATATTTTCTTTTGGTTAAATATTAAAATGGAAATCTTAATGAGTTTATATTATTACTTTTATAAGAAATGTTATAATATATATAAAGGTTTATTATATGAGATAATTTAGTAGGGTAGTAATTAGAGTAATATGATAAAGGTTATGTGTAAAGTAAAATAAGGTAAAATAGATTTATATTTGTAAATAATATTTAATTAAATTTAAGTTTTATAATTAGAGTATTATATAGTTTATATAGGTATTTAAATTAAAAGTTTTTAAGCCCTTAGCTTTTTTTATTTTATAATTAAACCTTTTTTAAGCTTTTAATATTTTGATTTTGTTAAATTATACTTATAAAGAAAAGAAATTGGTGAATAATTTCAATTTGAAGTTTTTATGTTTTAAGAAATGATTTAAAATTATAAAATATAAGCTTTAATTAAAAGGAATGTTAATGTTAAAGTTGAAAATATGGTATGTTTTATTAATATTTTAATTAAGAAGGAAATTTTAATATGGTATGTTAGTAGTAATTACTTATATTTTTTATTTGTGATAAAGTGGTTAGTTAGTTTTGTGTGATTTAAATAAATATTATAAGATATTTATTTAAAAGTTGTTTATAGTTTTAATTTTAATTTTATTTTTTTTAGTAATTAATGTATTATTAATTTAAAGTGTTTTTATCTTTAATACTTATTTGTAAATATTAAGGATAACTTTTTAATACTTTAAGAATTGGTTATGTTTGTTTAGTATGAAAGTTTTAAACTTTTTTATAATATATTGGTTGTTTGATTTTTATATAATAAAAAATTTAATATTTTTGGTGTTTAAAGTAATATTATAGATTGTATATTTTTGTCCCTTAAGGATTTTTTTAGTTATATTGATAGTTATTACGGAATTATTAAGGTATTAATTAATAATATTGTTTAGTTTATAATTGGTTAGTTTTACTTTTATAAGGAAATAGGGGAAGAAAATAAATGATAAGGTAATGTTATATAATAGGTAATTTGGCTAAAATAATTTAAAAAGGGTAAGGAATATATTTAAACCATATTTAAAGGTTAGATTTATAATAGATATTTTTAGTTTTAGGGTAGGATAAAAATCTATTTAAGGAATGTAATTTTTTAATTACTTTTTTTTAATAAATTATTTAATTTTTTTATTTATATTAGAAATTTTATTAAGTTTAAAGTAAGTAAATAAAGTTAAGGTATTATCGAACTCTTATATTATATAGCTTTTAGTAAGTTTAGCTTTATAAGTGTTAAAAAGTATATACATATCCTTATAATTAAAAAATGTATTATTTCTAGTGTTAAAAGGTGTTATAATGTCCTTTGTATTAAAATACGTTATATTTGTAATATTAGAAAATATTGTGCCTTTAATGTTAAAAAGTAACCTTATATCTTTGGTATTTTTATCTAACCTTTTTAATATATTTTTAATATTTTTCCATATAAAATCCAATAATACTAAGCATGATTTTTTATTGTATAATATAATACCAGTTATTATTAAGTATATTTTTCAATACTCTAGTATATAAATAAAGTTTTTATCCAATTTTACCTCAGTGGTGTTATTATTTATAAATGGTGTTATTAATATAAAGTTTAGTGATAAAAGTAAGGCGTAATTTACCTTTTAAAAATCCTATTAATTTAATAAAAGATTTAAATTAATATCCTTTAATAAAAGGTTTAGATTAATACTTTATAATAAGAGGATTGGATTAATATTTTTAAATTAACTATTTATAAGATTTGAAATAGATCTTTAAGGATTAATAAAATGGGAAGGATTGCTTAATTTAAAGGGATTATTAAGAAGATTATTATTGGAAAAGAAAGGGCGGTTGGAAAATGAAAAACTTTTAAGAAAGTAAGAATTATTAAAATTAAAGGGTACATCGTAATTAAGCAAATTAATAAGATTAGGTGTGTTGGAATTAGGGGGGGTATTAATTTTAATAAACTTATTAAAATTAAGTGGGTTAATAAAATTAGGTGTATTAAAATTAAAAAGGGTATAAGGATATAATATATTAAAAAGGCTAAAAGGTAAAAAAGTTTATATGGTAAATTATAAGAGTAAATAAAGCTTTTTAGCTTAAGTATAATTAAGACAAAGCCTTTTTTATTAATGAAAATTTGTTTTTATTATTTTATTTTCTCTTAAATTAATAATATATAATATTATTAAAAAGGGAATTAAATTTAAATTTATTATTTAAAATAATAAAAGGAAAATATTTAGGTAATTTAAGTTATATTTAAGGCTTTATAATTAAGTAATTCATAATCACAAAGGATAATAAGGTTTATTTTAGGTAGTAAGGATAGTAAATATATTAACCAGGGATTAAATCAAAGTTGTTAATAAAAATAGGCATTTAAGGTAGTGTAGTGGTTAATAAGGCTTGGGTATTAAATTTAAAAAGCAATAAAATATTACCATTAATTATATATCGTTTTAAGTCCTTTTTAAAAAGCCATATATAATTATAAATAATTTTAATATTAATAGGTATATATAATTATGATTTATATTTTTTAAAAAAGCTAATTAAGGCAATTTTAATAATATAAATATTATTCTAATACACCCTTTTTAAGTATAGAAATCAGATAAAAAGGTAAATAATAATTAAAGCTTTATATTATATGGTGTCTTTTAGTTATTATATATATATGTATATATATATTTAAATTAAATGGCTAATTAAATTAAATTAATTAAAATATTTTATTTTTAAAGAAAAGCTTTAAGTAAATATTTTATCCTTTTTTCCATTTATTTTATACTTATTAAATTATATATTATTAAAGGTATATTTCTTTTTCATTTATTAAGTTTCTTAACCCTAATTATTTTTAATATAGTAGGTATAGTATTTTAACCTATTATAAAAAACCTAATTTATAATTTTTTAAAGGATAAAAATATTAAATTAAATTTAAGGGATTTTCTAAGAACTTATCCTAATTAACTTAAAATTTATTATCCAAAAATCCCTAAAGTTAATAATAATTTTTTATTAATTTTTATTATTATAAGTAATAAAGATATTTCATATCACCTAGTTTATTATTTTTATTATATTATTATTAAAAATTATTAAGACAATATTAAAAATAGTTTATTAAATATGTATAACAATTCCTAAAGTAATAATTTTTATCCTTAGGCTTATTTATCTAAAAATATTAGGGATTAATTAGTTTATATATCCCAAGGTAAAAATGGTATTATTCTAATAAATAAATTAGTGATTAAATTATATTTTTATATGCTAAAAAACTTTAGAAGTTGTTGTAAATTATTCTTCTTTATTATTTTAATATTTTGTTAATAGTATTTATATTAATAAATAACTTTAAGTTAAAATATGTTATTATTTTTTACTTTAAATATTAAATTTTTTTAAATTAATTATTAATATTATAGTAAAATTTTCTTAAGTTTATTATTAATATAAATATATTGTTAGATATATATTTTTTAACTAAGAAGATAAATTTTATAGAAAATAATTATATAATTCTTATAATATATAAAATTTGATTTTTATAAAATTTTATATAGAATTAAGTATTAAATATAGGAAGGGGTAATTTTTTTAATAAATTTTTTAACTAGATCCCATTATATATAAATGTTTATAAGCTTTTTAATAGTAATATATTTATACTATTTTTAAAAAAGGTTAATAAAGGTACTAGGCCTAAGCTATTTATATAATTGGTAATAAAGCTATTTAAAAATATAGCTTAAATTATATAAGAATTAATAAAAAAATATTATAATTATTAATATTATATAACCAATTAAATATTTTATAAGTATATTTTTACTTATTTTACTTAATTTATCTTCTATACTATATGTATATTGTTTCTTAAAAGATTATAAAAGTTATATATAGGTTATAACTTTTATTTATTACTCCTTATAAAAGATAATAGGATAAAATAGGAAAGGTAAAATATATTAAGTAATAATTTTTATTGGTTATATATTAGCTTTAATAATTTAATGGACTTAATAGGATTTATTAAGAAAAATGGTAAATGGTTTTATAAGGAGGGGGATAAGTTTAATAACCTTAATAATCTTAATAATTTTAATAACCTTAATAATTTTGATAAAGCTTTAAAAATAAAATTTAAATTATAAGATATAATATTAAATAAATAGTTTTATATAGATTTTAATAATTCTAATAATTTTAACGATATTAATTAAAAGTTGTGTAAAATAATGGAATTATAAATAATGATAATAAAGAGATAATTAGGTATAATATTTTAGTTAAAGGATAATATAAATGAGGAAATATGTGATTGTTTAACGAAGCATTTTTGTTCTTTTAATAATTTGGGTATTATTTATAATGTTAAATATGAATTGAATTTATTCGTTATTTATCTTAATAATTTAAATAATTTTTAATTAGTTTTATTTTTTGGTAATAATAGAAATAGTTAAATAAGTAAAAGTAGTAAGTTAAGTTAAACGAGTAAAAGTAGTGTAAGTATTAATAATAGTATTAATAAGTTTATTTAAGGTATTAGGATTATGTTTATAATTATATTAGAGGATTTTATAATTAATTTGAATATGTTATATTAAATGGATTTTATTTATTAATTTCTTATTACATAAAATAATTAGTTAAATAAAACTTCTTTTATAATTTATATATTAGGTTTTTAAGCGTTTTATTTATTAAAAGGTATGAAAATTTATTAATATTTTATTATTCATTCCTTCCTTATTTTATTTTATTAACTAAAGTTATTAAGGTAATCTTAAGTTTGAAAAATTAGGTATTTATAATTAATACTTAGTATAATATAAGTATATAATTAATGATAATATCTTTATATTATAAATGGTATTATAAGTTGTTTAAATAATTATGTTAAAAAGCTTCCTATTTTCTTTAGGGTTAAATGTGGTATAATTATATTATAAGTAATTTGGGTTTTTTTACTTAAAGTAATTTAATAGGATAAATGGTAAGTTTTAATTAAATTAATAGGTTTATTTAAAAAATTGCTTTATCTTTAAGTATTAGGGATAGTTAAATATTTATTAGGATAAAGATAAGGTAATTATTTTTTAACGATATTAAGTTTTTTAGTAAACTTTTAAGAAATATATTTTGAAATAAGGACATATATTGTAAAGAAGATTTATAAAGGTTATTTAATATATATTATAAGGTATTATATAACTTTATAAATTTTATAGTTATTAAGCTATTTAGTTATAAGTTTAAAAGATAATATGGTAATTATAATAAAGGAATACCTTAAATGTTAAAATATTTTTATAAAGGATAAAATTAGGTAAAAAAGAATAAATATATAAATACTTAAAATTATTAATTAATAATATATTAACTACACCTATTTAAGTAAAAAGCAAGGGGGTAATATTAAAAAAGAATATAAAAAGCTTAATTTTATTTAAAGGGGTTAAAGGGTGGTATATTATAATTTAGCGATTTATTAAATAAAGTAATTATTATACTATTATAATTTCCATCCTTATCTTATAATCACCCCTTTTGTTAGTAATATAAATAAATATTTATTTAATTTGTTAATATATTTTTTATATTTTTTTATTTTACTTTATTTTTTACTTATACCTTTTTTATAAATACTTTATTTATTATAAGTTTTTAAAATAAAGATGGTATAATATTCTAAAAAGGATGGGTAATTAAGTAAGAAGATTTAAATTAATTGTATTAGGCTTATAAATATACTATTATATTTAAATATGATTTAACTTTAAAAGTAAATTTAATAGAATAGATTGGGCAAGTAATAATATGCTATTTTAAAGGTTTAATTAATACTTTAAAGATTTTAAGCGGCGGAAATGGGCTATTAACTATATAAAAAGAATATAATTAATCAATTAATTTTATTAAAATAAATATTAAAACGCTCTTTATTATTAATAACTTTAAGGATAATTAAATATATAAATATTAGGGTATTATTTAATATAATAAATTAAGATGAATTGTGTTTTTTTATTTATACCATTTATATTTTATTATTTTTATGGCTTTTTATTATTTAAACAAGCTTATATATATATCTAAGTTTTATTTATACATCTTATACTTTAATTTAATAATATTTATATTAAATATTTATGTAAAAGTAAATAATTAAATAGGGTTAGTTTATTTAATATATCTTACCATTATATAATATATTTTATAAAATATAATATATCTTTTAACTTAATATTAGTATTTAACAATTAATCTTATCTTAATATAAATTAATATATAATTCTAATATTTCATTAATAAAGCTAAGGTTAATTTATATACCACGTAACGGATGGTTACATTTATATATGTATATTTCTAAGGTGTTATTTATTTATAAAAATGTATATATATAAATATACGATATTTATATTTAAATAATAATATATTAAATTCTTAATATATTAATATTACATATTAATATTTATGTTTATAATATATTATAATATATTCCTTTTTTAATATAAGTGTTTAATTTGAATTTTTTTAATTAAGAATTTATAATTTTTAAATATATATTAAGAAAGTTTCTACTCCTATATTAAAGTTTTTTTATTAATATATGTTATGTTTATTTATTTATATATTTATTTATTTTTTTTTACTTATATATATATATTAATTTGATTTTTTTTAAATTTTATTATAAAATTAATCCTTTAATATTTTTATTATGTTTAAATTGTTTAAAATATATTTGAAAAAATCAAATAGGTTTAAGTTTAATCCCAGCTAAAATATTATTTCCTAAAAGTGAAAAATTAATCTTATTAAGTTAAATAAAAAAAATCTTTACCCTATTTTTAAACTAGTTTGTAATAACTTAAGTTTTAATTAATCTTAGGTAAATAATCTTAATTAAAATCCGATAAGATAAAATTATTTCCCAACTTAATTTAAACCACCTACTAAAAATCCCTTTTTTAGAAATAATAATAATAAGTTAAATTTAATAGATAATGTAAATCTTACCTAATATATATCTTAGGTTTTAGTTAAGATAAAGAAGATATATGTGAGTAATATTATTAAATTAATAATTGATAATTTAAATGTATAAATATATATCCTTTTTATATTTTATTAATTAAGAAAACTTATTAATAACAATTTTAGTTTAAAATAAAATGGGTTATTTTTTTAAATAAATATTATAAAAATGAAATATATTGCTATTAAAAAATTAGGCTTAATCCCTTACCTATTTTAAATTATAAAGGTAAGTTTAAATTAATTATTTTCTAGTATAATAATAAGCTTTAATATATTTTAACCACTTATATAATAATGGTTAAAACTATTTTGCCTTTAAAATATACTTGTAAAAATTGTTAAGTAAATAGGAGTATATTTTAATATTATATAATTATATTAAATTATTTAAATAATACTTATATTGCGTATTATTATAATAATAGGGGTTATAAATATTCTTATAAATTAGGTATATTAAATATTTTAATTAAATATAATTTATTAAGATATTATAATTGTTTTAACTTTTATAAATATAAAAAAATATATAAAAGTTATTAAGCTACTTATAATATTGGTTAAGAAATAACAGCAATATATTTCTAATAGGTTATTATATAATATAAGTAATATTTAAGCTTGTTTACTTACTATCATAGATAAAATTAAAAATTTAAAATGTTAGATTTATATATAAGTTATATTATATCTTTTTTATTATTTTTATATAATATATTTATAAAGATTTATCCCATAATTCCGTTACTATCGTTATATTTTAAAAATTAAGGTATTTTATATAAAAATCGAATAAAATTAATAGAAAAAATAAAATACCATATCCAAAAAAATATAAAAAGATAAGAAATAAAAAGGTTAGATATAGGAAAATATATTTTATATATCTAAGTATTTAAGAAATAGTTTAATATTAAATGATACTTTAAAAAATATATTACCATTTCTTTAACTATATATTAAATAATTAAGTATTAATTTTAGTTTATTTATTTTATAGTTTTTTATATCTTTTTATAATAAACCTATCCCATACTAATTATAAAGGAAGTATAAGTGATTATAAGCACCTTCTTATTAAATTTTTATATAGATTATTATTTATTTTAATTAATTTATTAAGCTATAAACCGATTTATACTCCCTAACAACACTTTAGGATTAATTTGAATAGGTTATAAATATATATTTAATTAATAATATTCCAATTTCCTTATATATTTATTATCTCATACCTTCCTAACCTATTATCCTTTATTTATAAATGACTTTTATAATAAATATTATTTTCTTAAGTAAAAATTTCCTTAGTAAAACTTATATTTTATAATATAATTGGTAAAAATTCTTTTAATAAAAATATCTTATATTGTTAAAAGAATATTATTTTATATTATTTAATTTTTAAAAGATAATGACTTCTAAAAACCTAAAATAACGAAGGTAAAATCCTACCATCCTTAATATAAGTTAAAATTAATAAATTTATCTATTTATTTATTTATTTTATTATTCCCTAATAAGAAATAGGGTATAATATACCTAATAATCATTAAAATTAAAATCCAATATATTATTAATATTTAAAATAGGATAAACTTAAAATTAAAAAGGTGAAGTTATTTATTCAATTTTTCCCAAACCAGGTTAAAAAATATTTAAAAACCAATACCTAACCTACTTTATATAATTACTATATTAAGTTAATAATTACCACTTAATTAATCAAGGGGTATCTTTTTATCTTTATAAAAAAATTAAAGTGATTAACTTACCCAAATAAATGCCATACCTTACCTATCTTTTATTAGTTAAAAATACCTTATATATAAGTTATAACACTACCAAATTAAATAAATTAGATAAAAATTTATTACCTAATATTTACTTTTAATATTTAAAATACCTCATATTTAATAAAAGAAATATAATTAATAAAGCTTTAAGTTAATAACACAATTACACCTTTTTATTTAATAAAGCTTTAAGGTATAAGATAAATATTATAAAATATATATATATATCTTATAATAAGCTAAACCTATTAATTTAAATAAACCTTAACTTACTATCACCCATTAACTATAATCATTTTTAATTAAAATCTTTTAACCACCTTTCTATTAAAATTCTTTAACATATAACCTACCAATACTTTAACTAAAGTTAATAAAGATTATATTAAATAGATTATTAAAGTAATAAAGATATATAAATCTTAACTAAGTACTTATTCTTACAAAGTATTAAAGATCTTATATACATTATAAAGAAAATCTATTATACCATATCATATTAATTAATAAATTTAACTAAGTGGTAATAAAAAAAAGAAAATAGAAGACATAATTAAAAACACACCTACTTTCTCATAAATATATTTAACATTAAATATATAAATTATTAATATTCTTTATACTAACCCATATTATATAATATAGGTTTAATTAACATTATATAAAGGTATATTTTAAGTAATAAAATATATCTATTATAATTAAAATTAATTATAAGTTAATTATATTTATCCTAAATTTATATATATATTTTATCTTTAATTATATATATAATTCCACTTATAATTACTAGAGTTTATTTAAGGGAAATATAAACATCTTTAATAACAAATCATTATATAATTAAATAATATAATAGTAATTTTAATTTAAAATTTTATACTTTATATAATATAATAAGGCTTACTTTTAGTATTAATATTTTTTTAAAAGATAGTTACTTTAAATATATAAGTTATTAATAATTAAACTTTTTATTATTTACCAATTTAAAATTATAAAAACTTTGTTAATATAATAAAATATATATACTTATAATTTCTATTATTAATTAATAAGTATATAAAAATAATATCTTTTATCCTTAATAATTAAATTTAATAATATTATTAAAGGTTAAATATTATTTTTATTAAATTAAAGATATTAAGGATTTTATATTTCTTAGCCTTTATAAAAAGGATATAGGGTTAAGTAGTGTTAATATAATCCATATTATATTATTATATATTATATTTTATTATTAATAATATGGTTTATTATAAATATATAACATAATATAAAATATTAATGTTTATATCTTTACTTTAGCAATATATATTAATAGTTAAACTATATGAAAAAGGGATAAGTTAAGAATTAATAAAAGATTATAGTTGTTTATAAAGTTATATTATAAAATATAAATAATTAGTATATATATTTAATAGGAGAACTTATATAAAGAAGTATAATTACCTAATATAAAGTTAAGTTATGTTTTCCTTAAATTTTATTTTGTTTAATTTGTATATTATCTTTTAATATTATTATAATAACCTTTTTAATTAAAAATGATTTAAGGTTTTATATTATTTAATTAATATATTATCCTTTAATATTATTATTACTAACCTACTAAATTTAAAATATTTTAGGATTAAAAAAAGACTTTGTTTTAATGATATTAAATCTTTAAATTATTTCTATTATAATATTTATATTATATTTATTATTATTATTTTTTAAAAATATTCCTTATTTATTTTATTATTTTTATTATAATTATTATTTAAGGACTTTAATCATTTCCTAATAACCTATCCAAAAAACCTTAATTAAATTTTATAATAGCTATAATAAATATAATATAAGTAGTAAAAAAATTTGGAAAATGTGGTAATCTTTTAATAATTTAAGATAATAATTAAATTTTTAAAAGATTTTAAATAATTTAAAATATCATATCCACTTTAAACAATATAAACATAAAACTAAGCAAAATTATTAACTATTTTAAGGTTATAAAAAATTAAGTTAAAGTTATATAAGTCTTTATTTTTTTTTTTATAAGAATATATATTAACTATTAATTACTTTTATAATAATATATTAATCATTAATTTATCATAATAATTATAATATAATTATATGCCTTAGTAATTAAATTATTTTATATGATTTTTACTTTACACCTTTTAAAAACCTAATTACTAATAAAATTATTAATAAATTTGGAATAATTAAAATAAAAGAGTTTAAAATCCTATTTTATAAAAATCTTTATAATAAAAATATAATAAATAAATATTAATATTAAATTAGTTATAAAAGTAAATTATTTTTTACAATAGTTATAATTACTTACCATAGGTACCATTTTTATTAAATAAAAAAAGTTATTAATAAATTGTGACTACGTTAATGTGTATTAAATATTTAATAAAAATACTTATTAAGGTTAAAAAGGTTAAGATTAGATTAGTTAAAGTAGTTAAGTTGGTTAATATTTAATTAGTTTTAATTATTAGGTTTATAATTTTAAATAGGATAAAATTTATTAATTTAATTATATATTTAACTTTAAATGAAATAATTAATTTTACTTAAATAGTTGATAATAAGCTTATAATTTTAAATTATATATATTATTAATATTTTTATAAATTTTAAAATTATTATTAACCTTATTATTACTTTTATTAAGAGTTTTATTTTATTAGTAGTAATAGTTTATATTATTAAATTTGAAAAGTGGTAAGTTATTATCATTAATCTTATGGCTTTTTTAAAGAGTTATATATATTTATAAATAATTTTAAACCTATTTTATATAAATATTTAAATTTTATATCTTTTGAAAAAGTTAATTAAAGCGATTTTATTAATATAAGTTTTATTTAAATATATTTTTTTTAAGCATTAAAATTAATTAAAAAGGTAAGTAATAGTTAAAAAGCCTTATATTATATAAAGTTAACTTTAAAGTAATTAATATAATAGGGTGATATAACTAAAAGATATTATATAATATAAGGCTTTAACTATTATTTAATCTTTATTTAATTTTTATATTTTAAAATAAATACACTTAAATGAAACTTATATTACTAAAATTGCCTTAATTAATTTTTTTAAATGATATAAATTTTAATTAGGTATATTATATATTTCTAAAATTATTTATAATTATATATAACTTTTTAAAAGAATTTTATTATTTTAATAATATCAAATTTTAATAGTATTTTATTTTATTAAATTTGAAAAGTAGTAAACTAATATTATTAATTATATATAAGTCTTAACTTATTATAAAAATATACAAATAATTTTAATAATATTAGGTATATATAGTTAAGATTTAAATTATTTAAAAGGACTAATTAAAATAATTTTATTAATATAAATTTTATTTTAGTATACTTTCTTTTAAATGTTTAAATTAGCTAAAAAGGTGGATACCAATTAAAAGCCTTATGTTATGTATACCTTAATTATTTAGTATAGCTATTATAATAAATTTAATTTAGTTAATCTAATTTAGTTTATATATATGTACATATATAAGTGTGGTAAAGTGGTTAGCTTAAAGGATATTATGTAATATAAAGTTTTTTAACTACTACTTAGCTTTTTAATTGGTTTAAATGTTTAAAAAAGGGTGTATTAAAACGAAATTTATATTAATAAAATTACCTTAATTAACTTTTCTAAAAAATATAAATTTTAATTAAATAAACCTTATATTGTTTAAGTTATTTATAATTTTATATAGCTTTTTAAAAAAGACTTAAAACGTTATATAATTAATAATAATTGCTTATTGCCTTTTAAGTTTAATAATATGAAATATTATTAAAATATACTATTATTAAAATAATAATTCTTTTTTAAAAATAACTTAGGATGGGTAATAATTATTTATTGCTTTTTAAATTTAATAATATAAGGTATTATTAAATTTTAATATTGTTAAAATAAAACTTTAAAAGCGATTTTTATATTATTACTTATGTGATATTAGGATTTATATATAAGTGATTTATGATAGATTTATATAATATTATATTTTATAAGTTATTTAATTTACTTATTTTATTTATTATTGTGATTTTAGGATTAAGGGAATGTTTTAAAAAGCTTATTTATTTTATTTATCTTTTTTAATTTCTTTTTTTTAAATTTCCACCTTTTTTTTTCTTAATTTTAAATTATATTTTCATTTACTAAGCTTTCGTATTTTATTTTACTTATTAAAATATAGTTGTTTAAAATATTTGTTTTGATTTTTTTGTTATAGCTGATAATTTTATTAGCTTAAGTAATTAAGTGCGTTCCTTTAAAAATTTGCTAGGTATGATTAATGCGTAATTAATATTAAATTGTTTTAATGCCCTTAATTAATAATTGTAATAGAATAATAACGTTTTAAATAGGCGGATTAATGCTTTTGATTAATGATTGTAATAGAATAATAATGCTTTAAATAGGTGGATTAATGTTATGAATGGGCGGATAGATATTATAAATGGGTGGATTAATAAATTTGCTGTTAATATTAAAATCTTTAATGGTATTGTTTAGGGTTTTTAAGGTATTGTTTAAGGTTTTTAAGGTATTGTTTAATAATTTAAAAATTACATTTAAGATATATAAATGTATTTAAAAAAAGTATAAGTTTTAATTATTTGTATTTTTATATTTTAATATTGGATAAATATTTATTTATTTATTATAAAGATATTAATGATAATATGTGTAAATTAAATGTCGCTGTTATTAATAAGGATTTTATTTTGATTTTATTAAGAATAATAAATGGTGAAATTCCTTTGAAATTGTGTTATTTGTTAATAGTATTAATCCTTAGAAATTTCATTGGTAAGATTTTACTTAAAGATTTATTTACTAATATATTTATAAATGTTAATTAATTAATTAAATAACATTTTAAATAATTATTAATTGGAAAAAGGTAATAATAAATAGAAAATTATAAAGGTGAATAGATTGTTGTTTTTTTTAAATGTTGCTTATATAGTTAATATAATATAATAATATATATATATTATAAAACTTTTTCTTAATATATAATAAAATAATATTTATTAGGGATAATAAGTTTAAAAAATTAACAAAGTTTTTATATATGGTTAGTTTTTACAAATAAATCTACTTATGTTTAATATATTCCTTTAATTAATTTAATAGTTATATTTATTTTAATATATATACTCCTTTAGCTTTTTATATAGTTATTATTATTAATATATATTTTTTTTATTTAAGCTTTAAATAGTTTTACTTTAATTAATTAACCTTATAAACCTTATAAATATAAGGTAAAAATTAGTGAATAAAGGGAGAAAATATAAGGGTGTGTTAATTTTTTATTACTTATAAGGCTTAACTTTAATTTAACAAAGGCTTAATAGAGGCTTAATAAATACTTAGTAAAAACCTAATAAAGCTAGTTATATGGGTATAATTTAGGGAATAGTTTATGCTAATAGCTATATAAATTTAAAAGTTAAAAAATTAATATAAAGGTATAAAATGAGAAAAAAAAGTTAATTATTTATAATTTATATAAAGAGAATTGGGGATAAAATTTTAATAAAAGTAGTAGTTTAATAAAATTAAAGCTAATATTAAATTAATATTTAGTTATAGCTAAGAACGATCCCTTATTGTTATAAGTAAGTAGATTAAAAGGTTAAAAAGTAATAAAGTAAAAAGATAAATACCAAATTATAATTAACGTGTTTAAAATCTCCTAAGAATATAAGGATTATTAAGCTATCATTAAACCTATGTTAAGTAATTATTAAACCTTTGTTAAATTTTTATTAATTCATTTTATAAGGGTTATAATATATATTTATTCTTTTATAAATCTTAATATTTAAATAAAGGTTTTTTAAAATATTTTAATTAGTTTTTAATATTTTATGTATAATAGGTTAATAACTAATATGTTAGTGGCATATATATAATGGATTAGATATTTATATTATTATAATAAACTTAAATAGGAAGTAAGTTAAAGGTAAGTATTACTTTTAAGTTAACCGTTGTTTAAATGATATTAATAACAATAACATTTAATAACTACCTTAATTTAATATATGGAAGATAGTAATGGGATAAGCATTTGAAATATATCCTTTTAATCTATTTAATTTATATAAAATATAACTTTATATTGGAGCATATAAAATACCTTTTTATTAATGAAATAGGTTATTTTTAAAAGGTAATTAATAGAAGATTACCTTTTATAATAACTTATAAGGTTAATATTAAACTACCGCTTAATAATAATTAAATAGTGGTATTAATATCTTTTAAATTAATAGCCAAATATTTTAAGCTTATGATTTAATTTAAAGGGAAGAAAATATTTTAAATAGTATTAGCTTTAATTATATTTAAAAGTTTAATTTTAATAATAAATAAATAGTATGTATTAAGAAATATAAATCTTAACAAGGTATTGTATTTTAAAAATAATAACATAATTAAAGGTGGTTAACTTTATTAAGTAATATGTTATTATAAATCCTTTTAACCTATATTAAATGGTGGTTAAGCGTAGGGCTAACATTAACTTAATATATGTTAAAAGTATATATTAAAGATAAATTAAAAAAGTATAAGGTTAAATTAATAATTAGTATACTTTAAATATAAGGAAATAATTTTAATTAAATAACTATTATAAGATAACTTATAAGGGTAAAGTATTTATAAAAAGCCTAAATTAATTATTAATAAGAAAATCCAAGCCTTTATTATAATTTTAAAAATTTATACAATATTAAAGCCCTAGGTTTAATTAAGGCTTTAATAATATTATTAAAAGGTAATAATTAGCCCTTAAAAAGCTTTTTTAATAACCTTATCTTATTCCTTTAATATATTTTTTTTAACAATGGCTTAATGGAAGCTTAACTTAAGCTTATTTTTACTTCCATACCATCTTTATTTTAATTTATCTTTAATAAATCTAATAACTACTTTCTCGTTTTAAGGAAAAGGCTTAAATTGTATTATTTAAAAATAATAATATTATTATATAATAAGGTTATATATAAGCTTTATAAGCTAAATAAAATAAATTATTAATAATAAAGGAAAGGAAAGAGTAAAGTTAATTTAAATAAGAGTTTTAATAATTGGGAATTAAATTTAAAAATATAAATAAGGATTTAAATAAATAAATTTTTATTATATATTAAGCTATTGTTAAATTAACGTTAAAATATTATATATTTTTAATAATTTACTAATTTTTTAACTTTATTAAAAGATTAAAATAAATTAATATAGCCAGTGTTAATATATATTTACTTTAATTTTAATAATTATTTAGTATTAAAGGGAAAAAAAAAAAGTAATATATTTATTCCTCCTTAATTTATAAGGTTATTAAATATTCCTTCCTTTTAAGTTATATTTCTATTTTAACTATAATAGCAACTTTTTTTTTTTAGGAGCTAATTATTTTATATCGCTTTAGCTTTTTTTATTTTGTACTTACTAATAAATCTTACGTAAAATGAAGATTGGAAAAGGGTATAAAATATTTTTAAAATTACCCAGGTTAAAAGAAGGTTAAGTAGTGATTAAAGAATTAGGATTATTATTAAATTTAATATTTTCCAATGGCTTCTTAATTTTATTATTTACATTAACAACTTTAAAGTTATTATTATTACCAAAGTTTTTATTAATTTTTTAATTAACCTTATTTTTACCTAAATTGTTATAATTTTTAAAGATTTTATTAACTATTTTTTAATTAATTTTATCTTTATATCCCTCGTTAATAATTTTATAATTAGCTTTTTTTTTAAAGATTTTACTATATATTTTAATAGATTTTTTAACTATAGCTTTAGCTTATTTACTAATAAGATTAATATAAGATTTAATTAATATTTCGATAGAAGAGTTAACTAGTATATTTAAGATAGATGTTAATGGTAATAACTTTTTAAAGTATAGTGTAAATTCTTTGGTATTTAACCTTAGTTTAATAAGGGTTAAATTAAAGTGAAATACATTAAGAAAGTTTATTTCGGTTAAAAGTTAAGGCTTAATAAATAATTTAAGTAAAGGTATTTAAATATTATAAGGGTTAACAATTTTTTTAATATATATGGCTATTAAAGGATTAAAGAAATGGGATATGTTAATAATGGTAAATAAGCTTAGGTTTAATATTAATTAAGGCTTTATAAAACCGGTGTTTAATATTGGTTAATATGTTATTAAAGGGAGTATAATTTGTAATTTACATGTTAAATGGTAGGGATTTAGTTTTAATTTTAATTCTTATAAATTTATATTATTTTTTAATATATTATTATTATTAAATTTATTATTTTGGATAATTATTTAAGCTATACACTACAATTGTTATTTTATAATAACCTTAAAGTTTTTAGTACTTTTAAAAAGTTAATAAAATTAGATATATATAATATAATAATTTAATATATTTTATAATGGAAAGATAAGCTTTATATAATTATGAATTTGGGATTTTTATGTTTATAAAAGAATTAATCTTAGTTTAATATATATTTAACAAATATTATATTTATGTAATAACTTTTAATTAATTTGTAATAAAATTAATTTTAAAAAAAAATAAATATTATAGTTTATAACTAATATAATTTAGTAATAAGATATATTATTGGATATTATTTTATTTAGGTTTATAAATAAATATTATATTTTACCATTTTTTTATTAAGACAAATTTATAGAAAGCATTATAATATTAGTTTAATTTATATTTAATATAAGATAAGTATAAAAACGTATAGGTTTTTTATAATATTTTTAATTGTTAATATTATTATTAATTATAAAGATTTAACTATAATATAATTATTATAATATTTAAAATATATTTAATTTAAATGGATTTATATATATTAGCCTTAATATAAAAATCTTATTAATGTTGTTAAAATTAAATATATTAGCTTAAGAATATTAGGCTTATTATAAATTTATATTAGTGCTATTTTAAAAGATAATTTTATATATAATATTTAACCTAGGGGTGCTTTTTATTATATAATTATATAGTAAGTATTAACTATTATTTAATATTAGTTGAATAATAAAAATTTATATTTTATTATTATATTTAAAAATTATTATATATTAATTTAGAAATATTATTATATTTAATAATAGTTAAATATAGGTTAAACTAATATATTTGTGTATTAATATTTATTATAGTTATTATATCGAGTAGGTTTTTCCTAGTGTTAATATGATTTTATTGCCTTAAATAAATAATTAGTGTTAATTTTACTTTAATTTAATATTTATTTTATTAAATAATATTTATCTTATTGTGTTTTAATTAAGTATAGGATTTATAATATATTAGCAAATTTTTTATATTGTTAATTATTATTTAACAATAATTTAATAGTAATATTAATATCATAAAAATAATTAAATCTTGGATATGGATTTATTATATTTAATATCTTAAATAAAGCTTAATAATTAGTTAATAAGGATTAAATATATTTTTAATATAGATTATTAGTTTATTAAAGGTTATAATTATTATTTTAATTAAAAAAATAACTTTTAAATAAGGGTTATTAAGTAAATAAAGCTTTTAATAAAAATATTAATTAAAATATATATTAAATATAATAATAATAACTTAATTTTAATATTTTTAATATTATTAATAATATTATTATTATTAAAGATTAGATTTTTATTATACATGGATTATTACGTTAATTTAAACTACTATTAAACCGTTATTAAATTACTATTAAATTATTATTAAATTATTATTAAATTACCATTAAACCGTTATTAAACTGCTATTAAACCTTTATTAATAATAATTAAATTTATACTTAATCTTATTTTTATTTTTTTATATTAATTAATAATAATTTTCTATTTAAATATACTTATATTTAAATTTATTATTATATTTAAATATAATATAAAATTTATTTTAATTATATATACTTATATTAATATTTATCAGCTTTTAAATGATAATAATGCTTAAGATATTATTGCCATAATTATTTTTTGGTAATTAGTCACGTGATAAGGTGGTGGATTTGAGCCTTTTAGGTAGGCCAACCAGAAACCTTTACTTATTGCATAATTAGCAATTTAAGCTTATGTAAAAGATACACATTTTCCCCAATACTTCTATATACATATGCAGGTCTAAAGTATATCTATCTATCCATGGGCTTCAGTAAGAGCATAATTCGCCCCACTCAAGCTAGAGCTGTCGCATTTCTCTGGATCCGAGTACGGGTTTCCCCTACGACTTTACATCAACATTTCTCCGCGAAAATAATCCTATATACATCCAGAGTGCAGCATTACTTCTCGAAAATCACAAACGACACGAATAATTTCCACATCGCCCACTATGGCGACCTCATCAGCAGCGCCGCCTCCCTCCGAACTCGCGAAGCAGATCCTCGAGCACAAAGCGCCGACCTACAACTTCAGCTTCTCGCCTTTCCTCCGCGCAACCTACGGCCACGGCTTCCCGCCCAACCGGCCGGTATGCAAGGCCTTCGTAGCGGGCCACTGCCCGCTAGGGGCGTCGTGTCCGGACCGGCACGTGACGCCGAACGCGGCGAGCAGCACCAACGCGAGCTACAACTCGCTCGTGTGCAAGCACTGGCTACGCGCGCTCTGCAAGAAGGGCGAGAGCTGCGAGTTCCTGCACGAGTACAACCTGCGCAAGATGCCCGAGTGCAACTTCTTCGTGCGGAACGGCTACTGCTCTAACGGCGACGAGTGCCTCTACCTGCACATCGACCCCCAGTCCAAGCTCCCGCCCTGCCCGCACTACGACCAGGGCTTCTGCCCCCTGGGCCCCAATTGCAGCAAGAAGCATGTTCGTCGGAAGCTGTGTCCGTACTACCTAGCTGGTTTCTGTCCTGACGGCAGAGAATGCAAGGAGGGCGCGCACCCGAAATGGGATAAGAATCTCGAGAAGCCCATTGCGAAAGCGGATGTTGTGCCCGAGGAACCTGTCAGAAGAGACGATTTCATGGATGAGGACCAGAGGGAGTTTGGAAGACGTGATAGAGACGATAAGGGCGGCCGAGGTGACAGATTTGGTGGTGGACGGGGCGGTCGGTGGAGAGGAAGGGGAGATAGGAAGTTCGGACGCGGAAGAGGTCATCACTGAGAGACTCGTGTTACTTCCTGGGATACTAGTCGCCTACGTACAGCTACTATACTGTATCACGCCCTCGATATTCATCCTAGACTTGAGCAAGCTAGATGGATTAGGTATTTCCCTTTGCCTCCGGTAGGTCTACATAATATGTAGGCTTTTTTTGCTCATCTTGGTCAATACGTCCTCGCGGCAAGGCATTTGGGCTACAGGGTACTGGGAAGCCGTATGAGCACGGTAAATACTATATCTCCTAGTCGACATTGGAGGATTTTTGCAGAATGTGCTACTAAGCACAGAATGCGATTATGATTCTCAGGGGGGCCAATGCCTCTACTAGGATAGAGATTCGACAACCAGGCTCTCCTCAATACCTACGTGTAGGTAGCTAAGCCTAGATTACTTCAGGTGTTTCGAAAGGACACAGGATACCCTAAATGTCACCACTAGAATAGCAATAAAGTGCCAAATGAGGCCAAACACTTAGGTATCTTCATCATGAACCGTGATTTTCCATCTATTTATATGAGCCAAATGCAGCATTCGAGCTATCTAATAGCAGAAAAACCACCTCAACATCAGTCCAAGTTTGTGCAAGCAGTGAAGGGAGCCCAGTCGTATCGTCATATATACAGGCCTCATAACCCATCGTAAATCATCACAACGCCATCCTATCCAAGCGTCTCCGTCCCCCCCCCCATTTCAACCTAGCTTCCAGACATTATGTCCATCATCGTCCCTGTGAACAGAGATAAACTCGCTCGCGCCAGCCTCGCCATTCTCACTACTTCCGCTCCCCCTACTCGCGCTGTCACTGCCGCTGCCGCTGCCGCTAGCGCTTCCCTGGAACGGCTCACCAACATCCCACGTGCTCAACTCGTTCACCTTGCGAACCCCCATCATCCACGCGACCAAGCCCCGCGGCGCCCAGCGTCCGACAAACCCGTACAACCCCGCGCCGAGCCCCACCCGCACCGAGTCGCTGTTCTCCGACCCGTCGATCACGTCGAAGACGGTGTTATTCAGTTCTCTCAGCGAGCTGCCGCGCAGCCCGAGGATGCGTCCCGCGGAGATCGCCGACGAGCTCTGCGAGACGTAGTTGCGGCCGTAGGCATGGCGTGCCGACTCGGGCCACTGCAATGTGTCGGAGGGGAGAAGGCCGGAGATGTGAGGAGCGGGGCCGGTGGGGCGTGCGGGAGTAAAGCCCGAGAAGTCGAACGTGCCGAGCTGGACGTGGGTGACGGGGATACCAAGCGGGCGAAGCTCAGCCGTGAGCACCTCCGTGAAGGCGGAGAGCGCGGAACACACGGTTGCTTCGGGGGCGTGGAAAGGCGGGTTGATGGAGGAGATGATGGAGGGTGTGAAGACAAGCACTTTGGGAGTGGCGGATTTCTCGCCGTACGGCGTTATCTTGGATGTGAGGAGCGGCAAGAAAGACTGTATGGTGAGTATGGGGTGTAAGAGGTGAGTGTTGAAGAGATCAGCAAAACTGGAGGGAGGAATCGTTGCTATGGGCGATGTTTGGTAGTTGAGGGACGGGATTAGGATAACCGCCTTCAATGTGAGAATATTTGGTTTCGCTCGCGGAACTGCGGCATGTGGTGATTGTAGATAGGCTGCAAATCTCTCGATAGATTGACCGGCGCTTGGAGGCTAGAATCTTTGTGTTAATCATAAATAAATCTAATATGTTCAGTGTGGAGCGCTCACATCAGTAATATCGATGCCCAACGGCTTGATGTCCGGCCGCGAGAGGCTTTGTACAGTAACCTCATCCTCGATTGTATTGCAAACAACATATACGATGAAGCCTCTCCTCTCAAGATCCAACGACAATGACTTTGTCAAGGGCAGGGACGGCGATCCAGCAATGACCACTACTTCTAGTCTTCCACCGTTTCGGGCACGCTTTGCCCGGCGGATTTTACGGAGGCCTTTTGTTGCCCGTACGGTCTTATACGTCGCATATCCGATAGCAACCACTACTACACCAGTAAGAATCTTGTGACGGCTAACCCAATCGGAAAATCGCTCGTATGTGGTCATCGACACAATTTCAACAGGTGGTGGGCGAGTCGGAGGTGGCGGTCGCACGTAGTCGGGCACCCATGGAGCTGTCGATAGTGTATCTCTGATTTCATCGGCAACCTTGTCGATGGTCTTATCGACGTATTCAGCAACATCTCCAGAGTATCGCCGAATCTGGTTGGGGATGGACGAGAGCTATGACATCTCTTTTGTTAGTGGTTTTCCTTTGTCCGTGCAGTGGTATGATATGCTAGGCGGGACGATTGGACGGAAATACTAACCAAGTCCAAGAACTGCTGGTCGTCAGCAGACATGGCTGGGTATCAATATTCTCAATATAATCTAAAGTAATTTTAAGATATATAATGGCCAGATTCCGACGTCGGGTGGTAGTGGTGAAGCCCGGCGAAGACAGGAATATGGGTGAACTGGGGGTGGATCTATGTGTTAGATGTTTTTCCAGAGATAACCTTACAGGCTTTTATCGATTACCAATCGACGGTCTCAGTAGAATTTAACTTCTTACTAAGTGGAAATGCGGGATGATGCAATCCCCACATGCCAGTAAAATATTAATATACGTACTATTGGAGCAAGCTGTAGCCACTCGGAAAATTACTTGTAATTGGCTATCGTCAGCTGAAGGCAGGTGGCGGCCGACTCCTCTTTTCTTTTTAGCTGGAGATGTAAGTGTGCGATTATTAAGACGTCATGAGCATAAGTCTGTCCCTCATATAGGAACTCAGAAAAAAGCTTTCCATTATACCTATGGAAAACCCTCATGTGAAAACCCTTATGTAGAAACCCTCTCGTAGAAAACATTTCAAAGAAAAACCTTTGACCCTTTCCGAATATCAAATCATCCCTCGCAACCTAACGCCATAACACCTTGCCAAGCCCTGTGCCAACTTCATCATCACATTTTCCGTAAAGTCTCAACCTACTGACGCGAAACCCCCAGAATGTGCATCCTGCCTCGGCATTTCTGTATTACCTCAACTATCATCGCCCTCCTCGAAACGTCTCCTTTGATCATCCCTCTATGAATCTTTACTCAGCACTACCTATTCATAGATAAATACGTTGTGCGTGGGTAGTAATAGAACGATTTTGGGTCGGAGCAGCACCCGACGCGGGATCAGACGATTCTTGGCTGTTCTCGGGGGGGCGAACGAAGACCCAACTGTAATAGACCATGTCTTCCCACCAAGGGTCTTCGGGCCGATCGATGTCGTGATTGAGCTTCTGTTTAAGAGTGAAAGCCCAAAGAGGATTGAATCTTCCCTCAAGCGTGATTTTCTTAGCGCCTCCAAAGTTCAAGGTGAGGAACTTGAGGAACACTATATCGTTATAGACCCTACACCCAGTGCGTTGGTCGTAATCGAATGGCATTTCGGGTACCATGGGCCACATGGTGATGTCACAAGGACGAACCCTTATCGTAACGGAATCGGGGTTGAGTTTTAGAAGAGTCATGGCGTCGAGCAACTCATCTTTCCGTTCGTAGCTGTAGTCACGAAGATTGTAATCGGGGTCGTCAGCATCCTGCACCGCGCATAACCAGGAACAGCATCCGTGATCTATGCCAAAATCCTCGATTAACGCAGCGTTTTGAGGACCAATCGTAGTGAAGAAGTCAAGCCACTCGTCACCAGAGGTTGCGCACGAGACCCAGACTCTCTGGTAGATAATGGGCGCAAGTTCGGCATTGATCTGCTTACACACCCGGAGGAGAGCGAGCGGCTCCTTGGAACCTAACCTTATGGTACCATGATTTCTGCCTGGTAACAACTCCTCTGACTCTCGTATTCCTTCTTCAACGATGTCGCTGAACATAAGGTTGTATATCTTAAGTCGCAGTTCTTTAGAAAGAGATAGGAGCCCAGGTCGTGTGGCAGGCAACACCTGCGGCTGGCCAAGCTGGGGAGGCCCGTTGATAAGTGCCATATTAGACATGGTGGTGGACTCAGAGAATTGCGTATGTACTGGGATTATTAGGTCAGTTCATTGACGTCAATAGATTAGGGATAACCGGGTGGATTATTGGAATGGTCAAGCATGCCCCTCAAAGAATAAGAACATGGAATACCTGATATAATGACGGTTACGAACTGAGATCAGGGTTGTTTGGGAAAGGGGCAAATAGGAGGTAAGTAGAAAGGGTAGCAGAAAAGGGATTAGGGATGCGACGCGACTTATGTACTTCAACCTCTTGTACAGTGATATGAAGATCCGCGCAAGCCCTAGAAAATATCAAGAAACGCGATGGTGGTTTAAGTGGTCGGTGAGTATGTGGTTATATGTGAGAGATTCATACATACCTGTATAAACACTGAAAGTTGACGCGTCGCGGCGGTTATGGGTAATAGTGAGTTACGGCGTGATGTTTGTTTAGGTTGTGGATTCGTCAAGGTAAATTATTTTCGCACAGGAAAGAACGTATCTGAAAATTCTCAACCTTCGGTGAAGTTATTTGGTGTAGAAGTTTGGGAGGAAGTTGAGTGTCGGCGCGAACAAGAAGAGAACGCTCTGTTATTGAAAATGCCTACACACCTAGGCAGGTGCCGAATGGACATAACAAATTTTGCACGTCCCACCTTCATCAGAATTAAGGCAATTACCTAAGGTACAGGTCGGCGCAGGCAAGTGCAGTTGGTGCTGATATCTGTATTATGAGTCACGACTGCAACTTCTTTGTACCGATCAGGTCTAACTGCCCGGCGACTGGCAAGAGCCAAACCCAAATATTATACATAATGGTGCGCCTAACTTTAATACATTAAGATATATGTATGTACACACATTGTAAATGTACCTTTTGGGTAGATGGACCGTATACGTGCGTGATATAATCGTCGCAACCTAAAGGTCCTAGTTGGTAATGTGGTTAGTGAAAGCCTCTGTCAAGGATTTTTTTTTCCTTAAAGTTTAGGCACCAAGAGAACTATCATGCGAGATTTGAAAGGACTTAATACACGGGTGGAAGAGAATAATAAGATCATAGACGTAGTTGTATGGATAGGTACATATAATTGATGGCTTTAAGATTCCAATTCAGAACCCTCAAACTGCTACTTAAATTAAATTCAATGCTAATACAATCGCCGTTTCTCCTATAAGCGCTGTTATAGTGTCCCAGCTTGTAATTTATAGATAACTGGATGGACAGTGGTGCACTTGACGCTCCTCCATGTTTCTACAAACCTTGAAGAATATTTTCAGCTATAGCTACTACCTTGATTGGTGATTGCCTTTGTCGCGTAGATAGTGGTATAACTGCACATTGAGTAATAGATGTTGTAAGAAGAGCCTCGTATAGGGACTAGGGATCGACCGTTTTAACCCGTAACCTCTTCAAGCATATATCATGTAAGAGGGGTCGCTGTTTCTACGACTATCTCTTAATATCCCTAACAACGTCGTTTCCATTCACTGATGTGGAGGCCTTTTGCTAGTGTTGTTGTTGGATGGACAAGGTCTATTAATAGCTTAATAGAGAGGGGTGTGCTGTACAGCAGTCAATGTGGGTGTGGTAAAAGAGGTTGTATTCAGTATGGAGAAGGGAAGATCTAGCTAAGGTGGAGGCACCTTTAAATACCACAAGTGTGGGGTGTACGGGCCTGTGCATGATTATCTAATCAGCCACGTACAGCCACGTACCACAGTACCGACAGTTGTAGTTCAATAAAGACAAAATGGTGATAGTTTTCAATTATCACAATGAACCTCCTAGGCTTTCATACATTAGTCTTTCTTATTGTGCATATCTTTAACCCCCGCTAAGTCGTAGTAACCTAAGTAAAGAACAATCATGAGGCTATCGGCTAACAATGGACCATTCATCAACTTGTTCTTTGATCTTTATGCTGAGCCTTTGATCAGGATCAGCTGAATAGGTAGATATCCATCAAGATAAAAGTGTCTATAGTACTTCCTATTATTTCGTTTGCATATAAATAGGCCAGCCGCACTGGCAAATTGCTAATTACAAATTAACTCATCAATTTCTGGTCCACATACATCTCAGTATCTTATTGAGGCTTCTCAAATTCCAACGAGAATCCAATATCATACTGAAGATCAAGATCTTTTGTCTTCAGCCCCCCGTAGTATCGCAAAAGTGGGACTGCAAACGACCGCCCCTGAAACCAGTTCAATATTCGCTAGTTCGGTGGGTATTTTGGATTTCCTCTGCTGTGCCTACTACTCATTATTGCCAAGCTTGTAAGAAAAATGGCTTCTGCAGAACACATCAAGTCGCCTGTCCCGTCTACCTTAAAGTCTTCTACTACCGACAGGGTAGCACTGGATACGCTCAAAAGTGTATCCAGTTTGATCGCGAGTCGGCTAAGGTCAAAAGTTAAACGACAGGTGACTTGGCAAAAGGATGCACAAACTCCCGAGACTTTCGATGTGCATGACGTCGATGAAGTACAACAGGTGACGCTTCTCGGTCAGGCCCTCTACAACTACTCTGTTTGGCTTGTTAAGATGCGTGAGCCACTTGAGGTCAATGATGCCAACGGCTCGCCGGTTGATCAGTTCATCCTCCGACTGCCCTTCGAGGACGCCTTAATGCCAAATCAAATTACCAACGAGGTCGCATCCAGGAAATTCATTACCACACACCTCCCCCATATTCCCGTCCCAAAGGTCTATTACTACCAAGCGACCGATGACTTCAGTACCTCTTTTATCGTTGAGGAGTTCATTGATGCCAAGCCCCTGAGCGAGCAATGGATGTCTCTTGACCGTTCGCAGAAGGAAGAACTTGCCCAAAAGCTTGCAACCATCATTGTTGATCTTGCTGAGATTCCGTTCGACAAGATTGGAGGCTTAGACCCTATTGACATGTCACCCGCCCCGACGGTTGAAGCCTGCCAGACTTACAACGGGCGTGCCAACTTCCACAGAGAAGAGTGCTATCCTATTGGACCGTACAATACCACCAAGGAGTATATCCTGGCCTGCTATGACCGAGAAATCTACTATTACACTCATGCTTCTGAAGACGATATAGACGTAGATCTATTTTTCAATACTTCTGTTGATGAATTTGTGAAACAACTGCGTGAGAAACGGGATGCTCTGGCAGCTACAGACATTGTTGACGAGCCCTTCGGCCTTGTTCATGGGGACTTTCACGGTCGGAATATCTTAGTCCGGGACAACCAGATTATGGCTGTTCTTGACTGGGCATTCGCGGGATCGTATCCGTTGAGCGAAACAATACCATGTGGGTATATCGATATAGTAGAACCCCAAAGCGAGGAGCAGTGCGAAGAAAATAAGGAATGGCATGACATAATTCGGGGTCTACTTCTTGACGAGATGTTGGAGAGAGAATGGGAAGAGACCGAAATTGATTTACTAATGTGGGGTGGAAATCATGAACTGGCAATAGCTAGAGGTGAAATGTTTCCTAACTGGACTGATACTTTGGTTACATACCCCGAGTAGGTATCTAACTAGATAGTAGTGTTGATACTATTATTTCTAGATAAATACAAAGTATTTAAATAATTTCTCGTTTTCACCCCCTAACCCCTATACTTGATTATCTATGTCGATAATTGTAGAGTACTTCTCGAATATAAATAACTTGCCTTTAGTAAAAAATGGCACTGTGGTCTTTTAAACTCATATATAGCTCCGGCAATAATAATAATAATTAGGTCAGGATGGGTTGTCAGGGGCCTACAGGAAGGTTGGGAATATCCACTTATGGAAATACTGCGAGTCCAGGCAGTTACACTGCAACGACAGATGAGCTGGTTGGATATCTAGCTTCTAGGTTACGATATGACATCATGCAATAAACTTCATAGCAGGCCCGAAGAGAAACACAAGCAAAGCAGAACGAGAATACTATACATCTAAAAACAAGATTTAAAATATCATCGGACTATTTATTAGATACCTTATTGTTATTCCTCATTGTTACGTTCACTCTAATCCCTTTCGCGTGTCCTTATTTTGCCGAGGACTGTTTGTTGGCAAGTTTGGCTTTGTAATAAGACCCTTGGTTGTTTCCCGTAACCATCTTAGGTAGATATTTAACAACAGGCTACAAAAACTTGTTCTTCTTCCATAATAACATCTTTAGCAACACAAGCGCACACGTTTCTCTCCATCTGGATTCCTTCCACTGCCTCCACTTCACTATCTCCGCTATACTCCTTCGTCTCGAAGAATATCCTCTTTAGGCAAGAAATTCTTTCCCTTCCACATTGTCTAGAAGATCGTCAGCTTTCCGCAATTTCTCTAGCAAACCGTCTCCATAAGACTAGATTTGGACAGGGGTATACATTACCTTGTGCTCACGACGGAAGCATTTAAGCAGCCTCTCTGGTGTCCTTGCATTATAGTCGTCAATTCGGTACCACATCATATCCTGGATGTTCTCAAGCGTTACTCTTGGAAGAGCATCGACGCGAGCCAGTGGGACCCTCACGACGAATAGCAAGGCTAAAGCCTCCAGAGTATCGCGGCTAAGAGGACCTAACGTCTTTTCCAAGCCCTCGTATACTTGGCGTGCCTCTTTCTCGATTTCCTGGATGTCCTTTTTCTCCCATAGATCGATGGTTTTGTGTCCCCAAATCCCGCTCACAATGCTCGTTACTAAGCACTCGCGCCATGTGATCAGTGTCCATGGACCCTCGTCTCCGAACTCCATTATTTGCTTGTACTTGATCATTTGTAATCTGTTCAGTGCGGTAAGCCATTCTACTCGATCGTCTTTGATTGCAGCTTTGTTCCGCTGCTCGATGGCGTAGTCAAACTCGTAATAGTTGTCTGGAGGCGCATTCGTCTTCTGGCCACCTCGGGCATTAGCTGCAGAAGAAGAAGGGCCCGCAATAGCCTCCTCTCCGCCCTCATGAAGCCCGGAAAGTAGCTTTGAAATGGTCGTAGGCGAGCGGCTTTGAGGTGTTTGATGACAACTGAAATACAGTGTTTCTACTGTAGAATTACCGTCAGTAAAATCAGGTTTGATGGTCTGAGAAGCCTCTTCGACGTACCTTCGCTGTTGCGTTTGTTAGATGATTGGTTGGCTACGGTGGGATACTTTGGTGATGTTGCAACTTCTGGAGGAGGTGTAGCATCATATATATTGGTCATGTAATCAAATTCTAGGTTTTGGGATGCTCCTAGCGTTTCCGGTAGGGGTACCTGAGGCATCATTTGCGACGAGGATACCTTTAACCCAGTAAAAGATACATTTCTCTTCTGGCTCGAAGGAGGTTCGTTGGCATCTGTAGAATTATTTTTCCTGCAGCAAGGACCAGGTATAGTAGCCTTCGTAGAGTCCTCAGTCTTCTCGTTGGCACTAACTGGGTTCTTCTTATCGACGTCCGTGGTACTCTCGCGCCTCTTGTTAGTGTCTGTAGAAACCTTTTTATGGCAAGAAATAGGCATATTGGCGTTTTCAGAACTCTGACTGTTCTTTTTAGCTTCCGTAGACTCGTCCTTTTTAGGGTTAGGAGGTTTCTCGGCATTTGTTTGTGCCCGTTGATTATCAGGGGCAAGAGCCTTGTTAGGATCTGTAGAAGAGTCTAGTCTTGTTGAGTTAGATGGTTTTTGATCAATTGCTGTGACGTCTCCTCTGTTCGGGTCATTGAAGTTTGTCGGTAGAGTAGGCCTTTTATTTGAGTCCGTGTTGTCCTGTTTAAGACTGTGGTATCGGTGAAGTGTGATTGCTCTCTTGAGGTGCTCTTCTAGTTTTGCTGGTTCGAGCTTCTTTAAGACATTCCTATTTGAATTCTTACTGCAACCGAGTAAACTGTTGATATTTAAGGCGCATGTCTTGACGTTAAATTAGTATGTATATTAGAATGTAATTGTGTGGCTAAGAAAAGGGTACAAGTGCGAAAATGGGGGTGGTGATAGACTCACGTTATTAAATTTAAGAAGAGGCCTTGGGGACATCCAAATATTATCGGTCCACAAATTCAGAGTGTAAGTGAAGCCCCCAATGTGATCTTCGTCCAAATCCACGCTCTTCCCGTAGCGGGCATGCAATAACTCTCGAAATTCTACGTCAATATCATGGAATCTGGACTGTAGAAGGGGTAGTTTCTGTTGTCGTGGTTTCATCATGAACATGTCGGCGAATTCGTGAAGATATTGTAACACGATAACTTCGGAGGGCACGTCGTTAGGTTTCAGGAATCGTGTTGACTCTGGCGTGTCGAAAAACACGAGACCTGTGGGATGGACAGGGTTAATCGCTTTACGACGGAGTTTCAACAAATCCTTGACGATCCAAGCGCCCATTCCATGAGCGATAAAGATGGCTGCTCTGGACGAGCGATTGCGGTCTTCATTTCTTACTGAGCAGAATAATGGTGAAGATGGGTCTCTGCTAGTGGCCTTGAGTCTGTCTGATAGCTTTTGTGTAGTTTTGGATAGCTCAGGGGGTCCGGTGTGTAAGATGTGGAGTCCATCGAAAGGGAAGATGCGTACGTTAACCCAGTCGCGAATTGGCTCTGTGGCAAGGGTAATCCAAGATTTCAGTAATCTTCGGCATTTTGCGGGACGTGTTCCTTTGCTGTTGAAACCATGTACCAGAATGATTCTAATTCTCTTCGGTTAGTTACGAAATCTAAGATCTCCAGTAGAGTTGGAGATGGAGAGAAGGAATTCCGGAATTTCAAAAACTTACTCGTGTGATACTAATTCTGGCTTATCAGACTTGATAAGGCATTGGAGAGGCTCCTAATATAGGGTTAGTTGATAGCAAAGGAAAGACAGAGATATTGAGCCAGCGAGACATACGGTTGATTTCATGGTGCTACGTGCTGTTAATCAATCTCTGTATCGGTGTTGATAAGGAATTCACACAAGCTGTGAATGCAAACAAAGTTGCTAGAGATATTGGAAAGCTGGTGTAAAGATTGTATGTGTTGATGTGTGGTCCTGGGGTTTGCTGGGCTATATATTTTCGTTAGCAGTCTTGCAAGGTATTTGTCAAAGTTTTCTATGACTCCTAACCGGAAGCCAAGATGGCGTAACGTCATTCTCCGCCATGTGTACGACCGAGTTGGAATCGGACAGTACACATGTCGATAGTCACTCCCCAAGACACTTCGGGGTAATCCCCTTTGTGACGTCCGGCCTAAGACCCGCTCACGACACCGTGAAGCATTCCCAATCGTATAGGCTGCCAAGCTCGGATGGGATGGATCTCGTCATAAATAACTACTCCATGAACTAATGCCGGCCGACCTTGATGACTTTACCACCCCTCTTAGGCCGGTAGTACGGTTTAAGCAACCGAACATATTCCAGTTTCTAAGAGAGCATTAAATCCCCTGAAAGTCCATATCGAAGCGAGGAGGGAGAACTTTTCTCGGCTTTTGCCAAGATTGCCTCATGTCTGAGTTTGGGAATGCTTAGAATTCGCTTTCCCCCCTTTTGACTTCTAAGTGATATTGTCATTGTGATCTTGGAAAGAACATTAGCCTCCGTGACGGTTAAGAATCGCGAAAAGGCCTTGGCCCTGACATCGTTGGTACACAAGCAATCTTTTGAAGGATGTCACTTATCACAGCTTCTAAAGACAATAAGAAATTGTAGAAGTACTGGTGAACCACACTGTCTCATATGACATGTGGATAGGAACTATGTCTAAATCATATAGAAGTGTTCACTGACTATTATATGATATGAAGTAGTAACCATTTGGTATAATGATAGGTGATAATGAGAAGGCCCTGCTAGATGGTCTGAATGAGTAGGCATTTATAAGCCGCCCTTTAGTTTCGAGTAATGTATATATAATTATAGATACCACACTTCAGAAGAGATAAGTACGTAAGATAGACTCACATGGATTATATATATCAGAGCTTCCCTTGACGCGATATTACTTAAATCGGGTCGTTGCCCGATATTGGTTGGTCGTCGTTGTTCGGGAACTGCATAGTGGAGAGTATTGGCTTCTCTCCGCTCCGTCTTATACCCACTATCCCATCCGACTTCGGTGACGTATCTTGGCCGAGATGGCACATCTATATATAGGCTGGTACGTAGCTGATGGGTAAGGTGTTTCCCCGGCATAAGAACTTGTTACACATCCAACAGCTAGATTATATCATCCTATCCTTTGACTCCTTATTCATAATTGTGACTCAGCATACTTTTAAAATGGCTGACTTGGACCTCCGCATTCCCGAACCCTTCGCTAGTATCCCGCGGGAAACCTTCCTATTCGGGCCATCGCCAATTCAGCATCTGCCGCGGATATCCGCAGCGCTCGGCGGGAAAGTCCAGGTTTACGCCAAGCGCGAAGACTGCAATTCTGGGTTGGCTTTTGGTGGTAACAAGACGCGGAAGTTAGAGTAAGTATTCTCGTTCGACGACAAGAGGGATCTTGTAAAGACTTAAACGCCGAAAATTAGGTATCTCGCCGCGGAGGCCCTGGCTAAAGGCGCCGACACCCTCGTCTCCATCGGTGGCGTACAGTCAAACCGTATGTAAATCTAAAGATACTTTCCTTCTCATCCGCTTTCCTTTTTTAATCTTCCTCGGGAATCTGCACTTCAAGGATAATCGGACCAAATGATGAATGATTTCCCTTAAACATCCTGGATTCCTCCAATATGTCTTCCCCTAAAACAACTACTCATCACCCCTCATCCCAGACACACGCCAAGTCGCCGCCGTAGCCGCCGCCCTCGGGCTTCAAGCGGCACTAGTTCAAGAGCGCTGGGTAGACCTCTCGCCCTCCTCACCAGACTCCCAGCTCTATAGCAGCGTAGGCAACATCCAGCTATCGCGGCTCATGGGCGCCGACACGCGCCTCGAGCCCGCGGCATCCTTCGGCATCGAGCACAAGCCCACGCTCGCGCAGCTCGAAGCCGAGCTCGCGTCCAAGGGCCGCAAGCCGTACTACATCCCCGCGGGGGCCTCCGACCACCCGCTCGGCGGTCTGGGCTTCGCGCGCTGGGCGCTGGAGGTCGAGGCGCAGGAGCGGGCTTCGGGAATCTTCTACGATACGGTGATTGTGTGCGCTGTGACCGGTTCCACGTTTGCGGGTATGGTGGCTGGCTTCAAGCTCGCGCAGAAGAAGCTTGGGTCGAAGAAGCGGCGTATTATCGGGATTGATGCATCGGCGAAGCCGAAACAGACGTTCGATCAGGTGTTGCGGATAGCTAAGATGACTGCTACTAAGATTGGGTTAGAGGAGATCGACATCACGGAGGCGGATATCGAGCTCGATGATAGGTATCATGCCGGAGTATACGGCATTGCAGATGAGCAGACGCTGGAGGCAATCCGGTTTGGTGCTAAGACTGAGGCGTTTATTACGGATCCTGTGTACGAGGGCAAGAGTTTGGCGGGCATGATGGATCTGATACGGAAGGGCGAGATACCTGAGGGGAGCAATGTGCTATACGCGCATCTGGGAGGGCAATTGGCACTAAATGCTTATCCGTCTATCGGATCCCAGTAAAACCACCATCTTTGATGTAAATGATCAAATTTTCTATTTCATTTCGCTTGGTTCATTGTCTAACGTAAATCGCAAGCGAGTTCTCATGAGCTCTAATCTTCCTTCGTGATATTAATGCATGACCCAGAGTAAGGTCAGTGTACACATACAATAATGCTATGCTCATTATCATCTATATTGTACGTGCGGGCTTTTTCGTTCCATGACAGTTGGGTTAGTTGCCATATTACATTCCATCATTAATTTTCCTGTAACGTAGCCTCCTTGATAAAAGCTTCATGAGAGCCTCCTAGAGCCTCCCGTCATTTTGCCTTCTCAATTCATCCTGAAATACATTCCCATTCGCTGGAGATCGGTCTCGTTGGTTTCGCGAGCCAGGTCCGTAGAAATCCATGCGGCGTTCTTCAGTCGGCGTTCCAGCCAAGCTGCCTAAGGCGTCACTGTCTCGTCTAGGGAGGTCCGGCACATCACGGTAGATCTCGCCACCATCAGCCTCGATCTCCCGTTCCATAAGTTGGATGCGCTCGTTGGCCTTGTTCTTGCCAAAGCCCATTCGAGAACGTGAGCTCTTGCCGATACCATATCCATGTCTACCACGCGACATGACGTTTCCAATGCCGATCTGGCGGGCCTTTCTATTCCAGAGGCAGGTCCCGACAACGCAGAGGGCAATGAAACCAAAGACAGTTGGCAAAGCGATAATCAGTGCCTGCTTATCAGGCGTTTTACCAGTGTCGGGTTGATACACGGGATAATGGGTAACCAGAACCGTAGGTCCCTTCACTATCTCGCTAGATTGCCCACCGGTAGTTATGGTAGCAAGTTGCAAAGTAATATTCTTGGCAGACTGATGTTTCATTAGACTCTCTTCGATCGTGTAGCTCCAGAAACCCCAGGATGCGGCCCATTTCGGAGATTCGAAAGCTTGATCGGTGACTTCGCCCGTCGTTTCGTTGAGATAATTGCCCTGAACTAAGAGAGTCGTATTGGGTTTCGTGAAGAATGTCGCGTCCCAGGTGACTACCAAACGGGTTAGTAAGATCATCCTCCACACGCATGACGAGCAGATAGGCGACATTGCGTACAGTAGTATGTAATGCCTGGATACAATGGTGTTCCCTCTGTAGGCTGACACCACGGAGCGTTATCGCCATCCTTGTTATGGCAGACTGGGAAGGAGCCGGCGTCACCACCAGTAGCTGTAGCAATTGGAGCAGTGCCTGTGCTTGTAGAGACTTTCCCGTAGTTAGTTTCGGTGAAGACGGTAGCGGTTATATCGTGAGGAGCTCCCGAAATAATGGTAGGAGTCCCGCTAATTGTGCTGAGAACGGGGGTGACGGTGCTTGGCTTGCCGTCTTCATTGACGGTAACCCATGGCTCAAGAGCGGAGTCTGTCTGTCTTGGGCGAACATTCGGCACAGCAGATGCCAAGGAGAACAGCAATGCTGCCCCAACAGCAGCTGATCCGGACGCGTACATGATCGTATTCAGCTAATGGATTCAAATTTTGGTATATAGTATAGATAATGGACGTGAAAGACTCGTTGTAAATGGGGGAATGGACTCGAGATCGCGTTTGAAAATTCAACCTGAACAAGGTCAATTAGCAAGACGAAGTTTGCAGTGTAGAAATGCCCACTACCTATACAACTATACAGAGCGCCGAAAAGAATGAATGAGGTCAATCGGGCACAATTAAACCAACAAATTTGTCTTCGTTCAGAAGTCAAACGAGAGAAAGATTTCGAGAATGAAGGTCAACCTTGGAACTGGGAGGATTGTTGTTTCTCGGACAATCCATATGGAAGTACCTCGAAATTTACCTAATAGGAATGGTGCTGCAATTGACGTGCAGTTTTAGAGCGCGCTAGAGAAAAATAAGGCTCACCCATCGCAGCTATCGGTTGATCGCGTCCACCGAAACTCGCCAATATACCCCTGTCATCCCCTTAAAGAGAGCCCCGTAACGAATTGAATACTGCCCTAAACCAACCGGTGGCTCCGGGTTGGGTGGTAGTGGAGGTACCTGCGTCTACCGAAGATTAAATTAGATGCGCTATGTATCATGCAAGGAACACGATCCAAGAAGCAACCTAAAATTCGCACCTTTTATCTCAGGTACATATTTCCGTACCGTACATTCCGAGGTTACTACATTAGGTACTTCACCCTTCCTTCTCCCTCTGTCATAGATAGCATAATATTTTATAGATTCAAGTGTATTTGTTTATTTCTTTCGGGGATCATTCCTTATTGACATCAACGCCTACTGGGAGGACTCGCCTGATGAACCCCACTCCATTGGTTTTAAAAGGGGCTGCTATGGGTTACATAACTCTAGTACACTTGCCATTTTAGGGGATGTCTGGTGATATTTTGTGCCTCGTTTGGAAGCTTTTGCCTCAGACAGGCGTCCGGTGTCACTACTGAGCATATTCGTCAAACATCTTTATTTTTTATCGCCTTTCTTGGGCATCATCCATTACTTCTCTGATAATAACTAGACTGTGTGGAGTTGATATCCGATTCGTCTAGGTTAGGTGTGTACCAGAGAGACCCCCGAACGATCCGGTCGAAACACTCCGCACTACAGCTGCGTCGAATATTCCCAGGTGCTCTTCGTTCCACCGCTCGTGTGTCTTCAGTGCTCAGCTTTGCCCTATCGTTTTCCGTGCCACGCTAAGGTATTCCATCGCCCATATCCATCGGGAGATAAACACGATGTTATGAACTCCGACAGGCTATTTTCACCAAGAGAATATAGATAAATTGCAACCGGGAGGAGACATGAACTTCCACTTCGAGTCTTCTCCGCCGATCACAAGCATCGGATCCTTGGTGATCTCATCTACGAAGCGGGTCCCCGGCTTCAATGTTATTAGCCTCACGGCTGTCCGTTGAGCTGAGCCGCATGGTCCTGGCACCGGCCGAAACATAAGGTAGGTACCATTCGCGACATTTCGATGGTCCCTGTCGAGCACCCATTCAGAGCGAGATCTAATCCGAGGATGGATATAATCTTGAGGAACAGAAACTGAATGCAAATTGATGTTCAAGGCTTCCATGAACTCATCTAGATTATTCTTGCATGTCTCGCACATAGCAGGAAGGCAAAAAAGATCAAACTGTCCCCCAACATGCGTAGTGCACGTTTCGTCATGCGCAGAGTTGCTTTTGATAAAACTTCCGATTCCGTAGCGGTATCGAGTTGCGGGGGAAGTGATTAGAGAAACGTCAGCCAAGAAAACATCAATGTTAGGCCAGAATTCACGACGGGGATTCAACCAGGCACCATTCCGATCGACATTAAACTTGATAGCAGTCGATTTTTGTGTGATTAGTCGAGATTCGCGACAGACGTGCATCGTTGCCGGCATGGGAAGTGGAATTGTTTGCGTCCCAACCGGCTGAGAAAACATGCCGCCATAGCTGCCCTTAACCCGTCTATCACATACCGAGTAGGAAATTACGGGCTTGTACTTGTAAACAGCCGGCTCGATAGAGTTGATAACAGCTGCTTCCCTAGAGCCTAAGCGTCAGCTCGAAGACTATTCCTCTCAATTTTGGAATGAAAGTGTAAGGAGACCATTGACTTTAGTGGGTTAGGGAAATCCCATATGTCCGCCTAACATAGTGTATAAGAGGCAGGCCTTGACTACTCCAAGGCTATGAATGAATTATAGAACAACTTACCATATAGCACAACGCAACTCGGGTGGCAGATTCGAGAAGAGCGTGAACTCCTCTAAGGAAGACATGCCGTAAGAAGGTTGACTTTTCAGACGCGATCAATATTCAATTTCTGATGAATTAGAAGGAAAGAGGAATTCGATTTGCAGATTACGTTGGGGTTAATATAAGTCGGTCAGACAAAGAGGCCCAAGCTGATGAGGCACCTGATATCTGTACAACGGCTAGAAACTCGTACTGTTGACTATATATCCAGGCAGCAATGACAATAAAAATTGGATGCACTACGGAACGGCCTTACATCTTCCTATGCAGTCTCTTAAGGCAAACACAGCTAGTATTGGACGGTTTCGAAGCACTTTCCAGCTGGTCCCCTTTTTTCTCCTCCTAATAAAGAAGAGTAATTTAACAAGACACTTCGACGCTAGATTATGAATCGAATAAATTTGGGGCTGGGGGAGGGGAAGAATTGTCATAGCTGATGGTGTGTATAAGATATATGTGTGTATAAGTAGATCTATCTAGGTAGCTACAGGGGTAGGTGAGAGGCCTATATGTAGACGAGAGGTTGAGATAAGTATCTCCGACTCCAATAATAGCTGGCGGCCTGGAGGACTACGCAACGCAGTTATGGCGATGATAAGGGATCATCCCCAGACATTAACCCAACGAGGACGGTTTCGATAAAGCCATAACCTAATCGCAGTGACCTTCTCTTCCCTTATAAAGAAGGAATACAGCATTAGAATGCCAATTCGGAATAAAAATAATGAATCCACGCAAGATTGCCATGCCTCTAGGATTCCCTAACGCTATTGCCAATCACTTCCTTCGGATGAGGTCTACTTCTCATGCCGTAACTCAACAAGGAATGCTAGTATGCGGCTTCAGTTCTTCTAGCAGATAGTTACGTTAATAGCATCCCTAATGTAGTGGAATCTCCCAGCGACAATGTTTGATTGGCATCATCATTCCTCGGGATACCAGTCGAAATAAGAAAAAAGCGACATGCAGTATTGTCGCGCATCTGCGTTGAAAACATCTGGCATACTTGCCACTTGAAATCGGTTTCGGTTCCAAAATCCTAGGATCTGAAGGCCTGGATAAGTGCCAGAGCGAGAAGGACGCCTAAGAAAAGCGCACTTCCAGCTATTTTGAGAGCAATCTTCCTCGTCCAGGAGATTAGCTCGATTAGCTCCTCCCTCTCGAGGTCAACAACATCTCGCGCTGCGTAATAATCGCGGGTTTGGTGCCAGGAGTTTTTGAGCTGCGACGGCAGCTCAGATGGATGTCTGAAGGCGTGAAGACAGTCCCTGATCGCGCGCCTCTCGAGCTCCGCTTCGTGACGAGGATAGGGCATGGCTAATGATTATTTCGAGCTCGCATGAGGAGGAAATGGCGGAATAACTATCCTTTATGCTTCGGATTGATTAGGTAGGTATGCAATCTGGCCGTCCAACCTTCTACGGCCGAAGGAAGGAGCTTCGAAATTGACGATGTGTACACTACTAATGAGAAATCAGCCTATGGGCATAGCCCCCGTATGAAGTCATTTTGATTATATAATCCGAAAAGATCGACGGATCGGCAATCCAATAGACGGCTGTAAGGAGCTGATTGGTTGTAAATTTTGGAGTGTTGCTTATAGGCATGCGGCCTCGTTCGCGGTTGAGTATTATCTGGAAGGACATATCTATCGTGGGTGCGACTGTTACCTCGCTCGCTGTTCTATGAGAAGAAATTGCGAGGTTGGAAGAAGATATACAGTAGTGACTGTGCCAAGAATGAGTCCCTCGTCCGATCCTCTTGAAGCACGGTCCAGCATAGCCCTCTACACTCAAGACCCTGGCCACTGAGTCTCATTATCGGGATAATTTCTTTACGCCTTCGGAGAGCAGTTGCTTTGTCTTGGGGGAAGTTGTAGTAGTTCAATGATTTGCCTAGACCTGTTGACCTAGGGCCTAGACATTGGCCGAGTGAGAAGATAAATATAAACCAACCCGACTCAGTTGTTGAGGTATTGCCGGAAGGGCGTTGAGAGAAAGAAAACCACTTAGAAAATACAGGTTACGTACGTGCAAGTTTTCTACTGAACCATCAAACAAAAAGGTGATTTCCCCTCGACTTCTTCGATCTATCTGGGTATTGCATACATGCCCCGACAGGGTCGTATGCGTGAAGGACAAGGCCTCTTGCAGCACATACACCTAGCAGCGATAAGATGAACCCATACGCGACGGGACATCTACAAAAGCCTGCGACACACAAGGCTGTGAGAAGCAGCACCAGTAGACAATATTCCAGAGTACCAATGTGGCCACCCACGAAGAGGCATGTACACTCACCCAAATTTTTGGCCAAGCCAGGCTTCGAACCTGAGACCTTCAGTGAAGGAGGGGGAGCTTTACCACTAAGCCACGCCTTCTAAGCATGGATGGTGTTGTACTGACCTACGTAGGTTCTAAAATACTTATAAGGCAATCTTCTGGAAGTCACTCGTAAACAGTTGTCACTGGGGCTGCCGGCCGGGCAATGCATTCTGAGTCACATAACATACTCCCGCAACTGCAGAACTTATCTACCATCAGTCATCTCCTGCTTACGAGATGTTTCTTATTCATATCTCTTCATCTGTTTGATCTCAATATCCATACCATGATTTATTCCCCCTACGCCAAGATGATAATCATGATTCCAACTTCAAACGTGAATCTAAGCGGCACAATAATTCCGCACCTCACAAGAATATTTCGCATACCTTTCTATGAACACAATGGCTTGGGTACATTGACCCTACAAGAATAGCTCTTATTCAAGTTGGCAGAGTTTTGAATCTCAACTATGTATCAATTAGTCGGCATGGGCAAGGAGTGTTAGTAATCGAATGTACTTGATTCTCGAGACGACGATAGTAGGGCTACCATAATCGATCAGGGGTTTGACAAATCACACTGAAAATTCACCTCGTATTGTGTCCGCATTTCTTTCATTGGGCATTCAATTACTTCTGTATTGAACAACAAGCCTATTCCCTTCCTCGGGAACACGTAGTGTACATGGAGGTTGTCGACATGAAAATGAACAAACTAAACTCCTTCTGCGAGTGGGCACGCTAACCCTACAACCGGTAGCATTGGTACTATTTTGATTGCGACAAGAAGCTGTATTCTGACGTATAAGACTTTCAATACTTGTAGTTTACAAGACCTCATTGTCCTGGCGACCGCGCTTGGACTTAGAAACGACGCTGTTCTTAGCCTTCCTCTTCCTAGACAGAGTGATGTTTACTTCATCATCGTCTTCGCCGCCATCGTCCTTGTCGTTATCAATGGTGCCGTGCTCTTCTCCGCCCGCGAGCTTGGCTTCATCGCGATTGTCTTCTCCTTTATTCTTGTAGAGCTGGAGATCCGTGACATCCAGAGGCGGTAGTTTGAGTCGGGTTGCCCAAGTCTTCAAGCTTCTTACACTTTGTTGGAGCTCTTCTTGTAGCAAGCAGGCAGACGAGAACGAGCGGAAGATGTTGTTGCAAACAGCCTGGGCGACTCTATCACCGGAATGACCCGTTCGAGCTTCGATAATCATCTGCCATAGCTTAGTTCGGGTCGGCGGGTCCATGCTATTGTTGATGAGTTTCGTGATGTATTCATGATGAACCGGGTTTTCGAGCAGACCACGGGTAATAAATTCGTCTTGAAGGAGTGTTGCTAAATCTTCACACGAGACGACCGCATTTGGGTGCTGTTCTGCGTCTGCACGAGCGGTTGGTGGTGCTCCAGGATCTGGAGTTAGCAGTCCAACGACATGAGTCTTCCATTGTGGCTTAACCAACAAACTTCGGATGTCATTGAGAGCGTTCGTAACAATGGGTCCATCAGCTTTCTGCGTTCCTCGTAGGTTCTTCTCCCACCGGCACAAACCATCGGTCACCTAGACTAATGCTGTAACGGGGAATGTGGATTCGACGATACCTCGGTGGGCGTGTTGGAATCTTCTTCTCGCTGTCATGAAGCGTCTGACGAGAAACAGGGCTGTTCCCGAAGATGTCAATCCCCACATGCCCCCAATTTCCATTTTGAATTCTTCTTCCGAGTCTTTTGTCCACTTTTCCTTCGCGGAAAATGCTGCAGTGAGTAGGCTTAATGCGTTGTTGTAGATGGTGAGATCACCGGGTTGGATGCCTTCAATAGGGGTCATTAGTGCATCCATCGCAAAGCCACGAATCGGCAAGTCGCCGAAGTTGAAGCCATCAAATGCCAGATGTAGGCCATGACCATCAACCGAGGGTTGAGTGACGACATCTCCATTCTGGGATTCCTCGGCCATCGTAGCTGATGATGAAACAAGAGTGCCGACTAATGAACCGAGGTAAGATGAGTCAAAGAAATAAGTGCTGTTGAAATCCAGAATGTGGATAGGAAGTAATGCAGATTTCAGTCCGGGTAGATGCAATCGGGAGAAACAATTATCGAAGCTGCTGTCGCGCCTCTAGAAACGCGCCAAGGGTTAGTCAGCACCTTGAAGGGGGGGAAATTGAGGCACCAGGAATTTTGTGAGTGGTGGCAGTGGTTGCAAGTTGCCTCGGGTTGCCTTGGTAATAGATCAGGTACCTACCTAACCTAGCGTGAGCTCCTTCCACTTTGGACAATTCTGCCTTGTGAGCAGGTATTTGTCCCTTTTGACTCATCAATCCTAGAATTTGTAGGTGTGGAGGGTGTTACTGCCCTAGATAATCCCTTTATTTGGCAAGACCAGGAAACACCGTTTCTACTCTGTAAGGTCCACAGCGTTCTTTCGCGCATTGGACACCAGACATATGACGATACGTACCTACAGTACTACATACATGTAGGTAGGCACATACATGTATGTAGACAACTGAATAGTAAGTACATAGGTAGCGACCATTGAGTACATAAAACATGTAAGTCTCTTCTGCGAAAGGCTCTGTTCTGGCGATTCCAAGATAGTCTCTTAGAAATTGCTCTCGTAGGAAAGGTCAACTCTACCCCTTAAAGGCTCCTCTTGCTATTGCTTCTTCTATTGCTTGTCATAAACTCCAAGGATTCAATAGGGAAAGATTCTATCACTCCCTCTATTAGGGGACTATAACAAAAGATTGATTTACTCGCATGATAACCTTGGGAGCATGTATACTAGATAATTGAATATGAGGCTATCAATAAAGTAGTACTGGCTTGTCCCGGTGATTATCCTATGGTACTTGGTACTTGTCTGGTGCCCCTCCGTACTCAAGACATCTAGTGATGCGGCACAACATGGATCCAATCGAGACTCATTACCAACGCAGATTATAGTACATTGGATTATATTGGTATGAATACAATGAAGAGGAGAGGGCTTAAAATATGCCAGCGAATTAATAGATTGTTCATCTAGTATCCGTAAGGCTCATGGAGGCTTTATTACCCGGACCCCTGAGTGCTGAAACAATAAAACCTGCAGGTTTTTAGCGAGATAATCACATGTACGTGCATATGCATAGTATATTCGGGGAAGCAATTAGATTACAAGGTGTTTTGAAACATATGGTCAGCTCGACACCATCCACACTTAGAAGGTCGTTCGCTGTTCTCTTCAGGGGGATTCTTCACTGTCCGCTTCGGGTGGATCTTTAAATTGTCCCAGCCGTCCCACAAGACTAGGAGAGGCGAAGCAACTAACCTTTTGTTATTTTCTTTTTTTCTAAAAAAAAACAAAAACGAAAAAACAAAAGGTATGTAAATACCTATGAAGTTCTACAAACACCCTATAACTCGGCCATCCTTCATGAAAATATACTATATGGCTTCGATTTTCTAACCCTTTATCTTAATCGTAAATAGGTCTCTCTTCAACTTCCCTATTGTCAGTATCTTTCAAGAAAGATGGATGGCTTAGAAGAAAGAGTGTCAGCTCATCATTATTTTTACTTACTTGTACAGAGTATTGACCAGGGTAATGGCAATCCAGGTACTCTTTCAATTCCCTCGAGCTTATCCTCGACGCTGGGATGCACATGGTAATATCAGTTTGCTGACTTTCGAATGTTGGATCTTTACCCGCTACGAATTGTCCATCCCACGATCCCGAATTAGCGTCGGCCCTGCTACTTAAGTTGCTTGGGGAATCGGTGTTACGCTCTGTGTCCTTCTCGGTTGACATGACGATATGCTGGTTTCTCATAGTAAGGTAGGAGACTAACTTATGATTAAAGGATAAGCGCAAGGATCCTGTCGATTGTATTAATAGGGTTCTTTCGGAAAAGAAGATGCTACATCTAGCTGAAATGAAAGGCACAAACATTTCAACTGCGTGAGTTCCGCTAAATGTTGCTTGAGCCATGACACACTGGATAACTTAGGCACCTCTTAATATCGTGTTCCTCAGAGTGTCATGCTAGTTATGAAAGAAATGTGTTACGCCATACTACTCCATAGAAATAACGTAGGTAGTCATGAATGACTAGGGTCCCTATGCGTTAAGGTGAATACCAATGTGTAATATTGGGGATTACGAACAGAACATTGTACTGATTCAAGGAGTACAACAGCGAGGAGATTGGCAGGAGGTTCCTGGCTAGCAAACATTGGATGTCATTTCACTTCTCGATGACTAATAAAATGGTTGATGTTTTTACATTGTGATTACTAATCGTGACTACTGAGGAGAGGATGGTATCCAGCAAACCTTTCAATATTAAAGGTGCCACATTACCCCTATGAAGTTCTAGTAAATCAATTCGAGTCCCTGAATCAGGTTGACCTTTGATCAACCCCTTATCACACGCGTCGAGACGCCCTATTTTGCGGAGTCCCCAGGTCCTTCAGGACAAGTACACCTCCTACTGAGGTACCACTTTTCCGAGCGAAATGACTGAATAGCTCATTTAGAGCCGTTCCTCAAAGTAGATGGATGTAGGCGTCATTCTCCTACTCTCTCCAAACCATAATCCCCTTGCCGTACAAACCCGCAACAACACCGACCTTCCTCTCGGAATCGAAGGCAGCAGTGCAACTGGTTGGGAAGTCTGTACCAACGTAAAGATTCTCGACGCCTTTTTCCTCGGTCCATTTGGTAACCCAGGAGGGAGCGATAAGATTCCTGCACTCTTCTTGAACTGCTGGGTCCGTGGTCGCGATGTCGGGCGAGTTGCACTTGTGTCGGGTAGCGCTAAACTTGTTCAGCGAAGGAGGATGAGGGTGGCCGGCGGCATAAAGAGCCCCGTCCCGGGAAACGCGGATGTTGTCGACAAAGTAAGGAAGCTTGACCAAGGACTTAGAGGTAAGAGTGGGAGGCGCCGTGCTGTCTGACTCCGGCTTAGTAATGGTGTAGAAGTATACACCTGGCTTAGTAGTAGAAGCTACGGCGACAGTAGTTTCATTCAGCAATGTGATGCCATTGGCGAAGGGAACGCGAGCAAGGACATTGGTCTTCACGGTGCCAGCAGGATCCTCCAGGAGAGAAGAGATATCGACATGCACGACCGTGCCAAGAGGGAGACCGAGGTAGGTTTCCAACGTTGAGAGGGTATGGTGGTTCTCACTAAGGAAATAGTGGTCGTTCGTGACAAGCAGTTCATGGCCGTTGAGGAGAGCAATTGCGTTGGGGGCATGAAGAAGAGAATGCCGGATAGTTCGGAAATGCTTGGCTGTAAAAGCGGTGAGGTCTAACTGGAAGGCCTCAATAGTGGGACCATCTTTACGGTGGTTGGCGACGAAGAGGGTGGACGATGCCTCGTCGTAGGCCATACCCAAGGTGTGAAAATCAGCACCTGGCTCGTAACCTTGGATCTCGAAACGTCTAAAAGACTCCGAGTCTGGAGCGCTAGCATCATTGTAGAAATAGCCGAATATCCCGGCGCTGGGTACAGGCCCTGGCAAGAAAATACCCTACAAAATATGAGTATGTGTGGATAGAATGGTTGAGTTTGGGCTTCGGGTTGGGAAATCTGACAGCACCATATACATGATCATCGACGAAAATTAGCCTACCATTACCGTATTATACGACTCTCGTCCAGGGTCGCAAGAGAGAAGGGCCAAGCCCTTAGATTCGATAAGCAGGGCATCTTCACAGCTACGAACTGAGTCCTCGAACTTGATCTCAAACGACTTGAGATTGTTCAATTTGACTAGCTTGTCAGGCGCATTGTTTAAAATTGCCGACAATCTTAAGTAGTTGTCGTAGAGGAATGGTGAGAGTGCCGCCAGGGCTAGAATGAGCTAAACACGAGTCATTAGCCGTTATCCGAATTAGATATGGCAATTTGAGTAGTACTCACAATAGCGCTCTTGAACGCCATGTTTTACCTCAGCTCAGGTAAAATCGATGGAGTTGACAGGTAAGTTCGAGAACTCAGCTCAGAGTCTGAGTCGAGTCCTGAGGGAAAGAGTTGGAGATGACCTGTCAATGGGTACCTACTACCTTCTATCAGCACTAAGACAAAATGAGTCCTGGAGGCGTCAGCACCTGCCTGCTAGGATTGGCCCATCGTTTTAAATTTAGGTGCTTGCTATTTATATGATCGCCATACCTTATTTTTAATGCCTTTCGAGGTTATGATAATTATGCACCAGTCAGTCACGCATAAATATAAATATTGCCCCGAAACTCAACGGAGCTGACTAACGTAGTAGGTTACGTATCGGGCTTATCGTCACATTTATATTAGGTATGCTCCATTGGCTCATAGAAGACATCCAAGCAGTGACTTATCAGTTAATTTTGTCGTTGGAAAATAGTGAAGGTCTTGTGCCTTGGCAACACTCACACAGGTGAGCAGAGACGCTAGGCTCTTTTTTTCTTTTTTCTTTTTTCTTTTTTTTTTAGCCCAATTAGTCCAGCTAGGCACTGGACCAAGACACATCATTTTCTCCTAGTCATGTTCCATAACAGACATGCCTACGGTTTGCGCTGGTGTATGACGACAATGTACTGAGCAATGTAGCACATGTGAAGACTTGAGATGTCCGACGTAGTCACTACCATCTAGTGGCCGTTTTTTGTCTTTCCCTTTCTTTTCCCTCCTTCGCGCCCCCATCATCTCTTCCTAGGTCATCGTGAGCAGAGTCGTTGCTCCACATTTTATTAATCGATCCTCACGTCTCGGTGACTGCGACTATGATTGTGACTATGCTTGATCAAACTCAATAATGAGGTTCGCCATATTCGCAATTGAAGTTCTCGACGGTGACATACTACACCATTAAATCTACGGTTGCTATATTCTTCATTACCTATAGTTGCCGCGGTGCTAGGCGAAGTTGAGTCCAATAAGTGTAGTAGTTGAAATATAAAGTACCTAGCTAAGTAGATACGTTATATAATTCCAGCTACTAAAATAAAACTATATCAAATAAAGTGAAAACATTTATAAAAAAGGGGGGGCAAACCGAGATACCCTGCACCCTGTCTACGGACAAACTACCTGTGGAACTCAAGATCAATTCCGCAATTATCTCCTTCAAAAGAGAGCCGCAGCTAACCTAGTATGACCTCAAGTACCACCATGTGGCTAGCTCACAGCGAATACTATATCTAGAGTCCCTAATATTACTACTCGATCACGTCAAGCTCTCCCGGCCGAGACGACCGAGGCCCATTGTACTCCTAAATCGTGATGTATTGGTTTGCCCTACACATTCTCAACCCAGGACAGCCCAAAATCCCGGGTGATGAAATGTTGAATGTTAAGACGACGAATGATTGATATGTGATTGAAAATCTAGATGCTGTGTAGGAATGGAGGTAATCGTATGCACTCTATGTGGCCCAAAAGTAGTCAGAATGAATGATGTTACTTTTTCGAAGGAATATCGAACTATTTTATGTTCAGATGATGAAGTATGTGGATGCCATCAAAATGGAATATCAAAAGGATCAGAAGGACCAAGGTTGGTCTGTAGGACAACTTCAGCTTTTTACCCTCGTGATGTATTAATACTACTTGGGCTTCGTATCAACAGTGCTAGTGAATATGTAACCAACACATGCACAGATTTCAAGTGCATATCCTCGGCTAAATATAGACAGCCGGGATATTGGTTCCCGCTTTCGTTACATTCCCAACTGCCAATAGTTCATCGTATGCATTATGAATCAAGACACCAACACGGAACATGAAAGGCGTTATTTGACAACACCGTTGCTGATCTATGTCCTAAGTATCCAAAATTGTACCAACATGCGTGCCAACAAACTCACAATTCAGTGGGAGATGCAGCTTCGTATGGCTAGGATTTGGGGCGGAGTTAGGCCCGCGACTACTTAAAGAGAACCACCCATAAATCCAAGGAAAAAAAGAACGAAATTAAAAATTTCCTCATTTTCCAGTATCAGACGAATGACTCACTAATAAATGAGCTTGCAAGAGTTTACAGCCCTACGAAAGGTAACATTCATCCCATGAACTACCGTCTCCACCAACAACAAGGCAGCCCGAAGCAAGGGAGGATTAGTTACTTCCATAACAAAGTTGTTATAGCGGTTATTTCTCCTATAGATGACATAAGACTCGTTCTCTCTAGCATACGATTTCCATTGATATACTAAGTTATGAGCGCCTTCAGTGCCGACACGAAAGCCAACACGTAAACGGGGGTGAGAACGATAGCCCAACCCTCTCGCCATGAGTGTTTCCATTCGAATCGCCATTATTGGCGGCGGACTGGCAGGAGCCTCTCTGATTTATGCACTCATGAAGTTCTCTCATTTGGACGTACACATCTTCGAGTCCGCCGCCGCTTTCAAAGAAGCTGGCATGGCTATTGGTATCGCCCGAAACGGACAGGCTGCTCTCGAACTTATCGGTCCTTCGGCCGTCCAATGTCTTGACCGAGCCGGAGCCGTACCGATGAGGGGTGTTCGGTTCATGTTGGCTCAAGGCGAAGGAGCAGGGAGTATGGTCGACGAAGTCGATGACGTGGTTCAAGGGAAGCGTCTTACGAGTATCGTTCATCGCGCCACTTTGCTGCAAGAGCTGCTCGCTGACGTCCCTCGGGATCGAATGCATGCCTCTAAGAAGCTCCAGAAAACCGACGGAAATGGCCCCATCACACTCTATTTTACCGATGGAACCACCCATAGATGCGATATCCTCGTCGGCGCTGATGGCATACACAGCACCGTTCGGAAACTCGTCTTAGGTGAGAATGATCCCGCAGCCTACCCCCAAAACAGCGGCGCCTGGTTTCTCATGACCCTGCAACCGTTCGAGAAAGCTCAGGCGAGCTTGGGCAAAGAACTTGTGGATATCGAGGATGCCCGCGAATATGGGTGGGCCGGCAAAAACGCATTTTTAATGCACAACATTTTAAGCGGTGGTGAATTAGTGCAATTTGCTATTGCCTCTAATGATAAAGAAACCGAGCCAGGGCTATCACAATGTTGGTATCGTAACGTGGGCGCCGATGAGATTAGGAATCTTTACCAAGACTGGCCAGGCCACCTTAAAAGAGCTGTGAACGAGGTAAGGCCCCCCCAGAAACCCGGTCCATGCAGAGAGGCAGCTTAGGTATATGGACGACAATTTGACAAAACGAATAGCTACTTTGCACTCAATCTGAGCATAAAGCCCTATATCTTTGGGATCACCTAGAAGCGCGCAGTTATGTATCTGGGCCTATTTGCATCATGGGCGATGCTGCCCACTCGACAACGCCATGGCAGGGTTCTGGAGGTGGCATGTCTATCGAAGACAGTCTCATACTTTCCACCCTGCTCGGGCGCGCAAAATCACCTGTCGAGGCGCTTACGGCCCTGGAGGTGTATGACCTGGTTCGCCGCCCTCGTACACAACGCATCGTCGAGTCAAGCCGGACCACAGGTACCATTCTGACCGGCAGCAATAAGGAGATGGGACTGGATCCGAAGAAGTTAAGGTCATTTATGTCAAGGTGGGATTTCATCATTGATATCGATATGGAGAAACATCGCAATGAAGCCCTCGAGATGATGGAGTCTAGATTGAAGGTAGAAGGTACTAACGACGTTACACCCGCCAATTTATCTTGAATCATTAATCCTAAAATACGAAATGAGAGCCTCTTTCGAACTAATTTATGTGCTGTTGATATTTTAAAACTATCAGAAAGCCGGCTACATTAAAAGCTCTTTAGCTAAAGAACTCTTTCCCAACCTTTGTAATATCCTCCCTTTTTTTCAAAGCTGACCCCTATTCCACTCAGTGACTAGGGGAAGCTTACGTAATCATATGAAGTAACCTTTTCATATAATAACAGCATACCGTCTAGCACACGAAATCATGGGTTCGATAATAATATCCTAGCTATAGAAAACAACTAGAACCCTTGAGATTCTTCGTGTCTTTACTAACCTGCTATTAGCTCCTACAAGAATTTCTGTTCCTTGACTTCTATGTGATGACACACAGATAGCCGTCCTGAAGCTATGATACGGGTTTCCAAATTCGAGCAAAGAGCAGGAGGTAGCTACGTAACTTAAGATGCCGTAAAAACCCCATTTCTGAAGCACTTTGAAGCAGAACTTGAACCTTCCCGAGAAGTCCTCATCAGATGCCTTAGATAGCCTTGCCTTTGTGTCAAGATTATGCCTAACTAGACCATTAAAATATTCGAGCTAGGCAGTCAAGGGAAGTAAGAGAAACAGCGTCAGTGAGAGTAACATTTAAGAGCGCAGAAAGAAATGGAGGCCAATAGCAACACCAGAGGATTCCCACGGCAGCATCCCCCTCCCGAGTAACAAACATAAAACGTCAGAACTAAGTACAATAGCTGCATAAGCTCGACCATTAGCTTCAAGAGAGACATACTAATAAATTTCTCAGTCGACTACTGCCCTTACGTCAAAAGAGTCGAGTAACACACAATCTGAATGTCAGTATACCTATACCAACTATACCGTCGTACATGGAAGCCAATTACTCATCTAACACGCTACAGTAGACTAAAGAGCCAATATTGAGGCGCCAGTCTAGTATGTTTAGCGACATTAGAAAAAGCATTGCACCGTTGAAGAAGGCCCTCTAATGCGCCACATGATATATAGCGAGCTATAGGGCATTAACACCTACAATACGCTGACTAATTAAATTGTAATACCAATCCTTCTACCGCACAGCGCACAGCTATACTGATTAAACAGTCAGTCAATAATGTTAAGTCAATAGGTAAATCAATAGTCAAATTATCGACGAAACTGATATTCTAACAGTTGAATAGACAGTTCAGTAGACGATTATGTATGTTGTTGTTGTTGTTGTTGTTGTTATATTTAACGCCGGGGCAAGGGGGAAGGACCAGCCCTCGCAGACCTCCCTAGGGGTATGCGGCGTGCAGAGCTACTTCTAACTATCTATTCTTAAGAATACAAAGAGTACAAAGAAAAGTTACCAGGCGTATCCTGCAAGTCTAGCCCGAAGGCACACATGATGATACGATTATGTATGTGTTGAAGAAGCTGGAGAAGATATTACATAATATAAATTATGTAATAAGCCACTGCTGGAGTAGAAGGCCCTCTTCGCTATAATGCGCTAGTGATTTAGCGCTTGATAACGCTATAGGTCTTATAATTATAGCGCCTCCTGTTAAAAAATGGGCCCAATTATCATGTCAATTGACGGCTTCTTCACTTGAAAGGGGTAAATAGAGTCACGGAAGTGTTCATGGAAACATCTAGAGCTAACATCACTCTATATTACCATGATGAAGACTTCGGAGAGTCTATGCCACAGCAGTGGTCTTAGTACCGTAGTGAAGAATCTTTGCTCAGGGCTTGTATAGGCCCTGTTCAGACATAGTTTACCAACTTGGTTTGAAAGGCTGCTTTACCATGATGTATAGAAATCAAAACGTGTGTTAAGGAAGTCTCAGTACTAAAATCATCACAATTGTTTGGGCCATCGCAAATTCTGTGACTTGAGGGACTCTGCTTAGCATAACCTCAGATATCATGATGAAGACTGCTGGAATATAAACATCCGGTTATTCTCTGTCACTTGCGAACTTATATTCATCTACAGGAGGCATTCAAGCCGTGTTCTCAGAAAAATACCACTCGTCACCCCATGGGAATGTTGCCACTGTTCGCTATGTAACCTGTTAACCTTGTCCTAGTTAATAGCAGATGGGGATGACCTACCATTCATAAATGGGGTATAGCCAAAGCATCCTTTCGTGCGTTGAGGTCATCGGCCACGTCGATAACCCCTTGGTCCGGAAGACAGAAGATCTCACGATCTGGCGTCCACCAACCCATGATGCCGCCGTATCTTTCCCTATACATTGCGACCAGCTCCAACTGGAAGCCGTCGGGGACAACTCGGTAGATGTCACAGTGGTCTATCTTGTAAAGCGTGCCAATTCCTTGCTGTGATAGCCACTTCGAATGCTCGAGCTGTTCCGTGCGTCGGAAGGTCATAGTCAAGTCGTGCAGGCTGGCGTAGTAGAACCCGTTCACGTTCATGACGTTGCCTTGCACGGCCTGCGTGTTGACTGCATTGCTAGGTGCCGAGAGTGTGTTGGCGGATTGGACGTCTGGTTGAACACCTTGTCCTGCTTGAGCTGTGGCAACATCCCAACCTTCCGGCTCCTCAGAAATGTCGGACAAGGCTCTGGTACCTTGTTTGCGGGTTCCAGCGTTCTGGGTCGGAGGGAAGTTCCACAGTGCGGAGCTAGCTTGGGCCGTATCTCTTTGTGAAGACGTCGAGCCTGTGCTCGGAATACGAGCTTCCTGCTAATGTTAGTAATAATTCAATTCAAACTTTGCAGAATACTCCGAAGATTGTTATGGCCCCAAACCCTAAGATGAAGGGAAGGTATACAAGAGAATAGTGGTATTGGAGGGCCAGGATCTATAGTATTGTTGAGTGATTACTTACCTCCTTTTGCGGAGCTCGCGACTGGGTGGTAGACATTTTGATGCCTTCTGCAATATGCTTGATATGTTCCGGAGGTGACTTGTTGACAGGTTTGTCACGATGACAAAAAGGGGGTTAATGTTCGTGACTAGGTTGAGCTCTTCGCGATGAAAGGGGAGATGTAAGCAATTATTCAGTAGTATTGGCAAATTATTTCTATGGTTGATTGTGAAGCGACGTTAATGGGTTTTGAAAAGGTACTTGTATGTTGTGGACAAACGATGGTGATTCGTAGAGGGTTGCTAATTGCTTACAGATGGATGTGATTGTGATGAGAAGAAAGATCCTGATTCTTAGGACGGATGGTAATTTTTAGTATATATAATATCAAGTCGTGGTCTAAAAATGGCCAGTGAGGGTCCCTGACGCGTGGATCAGACGAAGATTAGGAAATTGCCTGATGTGTAGGAACTTGATACGCGACTTAGGACGCGACGAGGTGTAGGATGTACCACCAGTCTGGAAGGGGCTACAGGTATGAAAGGAACCAACTGTTCATATATGGGAAGAATTGACCGGCTTCGGAGGAACGACGAACCACAATGTACCTAGGTATGGCATGGTAGAGTGATGTACTATGAGGATAACGACATAGCATAAACAAAATCGCACTTGACTTGCCAGTCCTCGATACATGTATCCACTGAAAAGGGGGTATAGAGTGAGCAGAATATATATTGTCATGTTTCACCATGGACAAAGAGTCATTATATATATCCTAGCCGTAGCCAGATAGTTTTCAGCTCTTCGCGGAACAACGCATTCTATTCTCACATGTATGGTGCGCCACGTGACATATATTACCACCTAGGTACCTACGTATTAGGATAGTTGAAGAGAATCAACACAGCCACGGCCTGAAATTATATAACTTTCCACGTTCCACGTAACTATCCACGTCTCACATAAACCATACATTACTCATAAGGCAATGAGTAATCTTAAGTCATGTGGGCTTGAGTGATAACCAAGAACATACCTAGGCAATTCTCTGGTTTAAGCTGTCACGTGGCGCACCATAGATGAAGGAGGGAAACATGTCCCGTAGAGAGCTTGAAACTATTTAGCTATATGTGTGGTATAGGAACTTTCTAAGTATATTAGGTACTCTATGACCAAGCCTCTTTACGTCTATTAGTTAATGGTGGTACAATTGTCCTAGGGGCAAGGTACGGAAGATAATGCGTGACGATTATTTGTCTCTAATACTCTTATGATGGAAACGCTAGGTAGGGATATTCCTAACATCAAGGCAATGGTAACGAAAAAAGCTACGGGTTTCCGAGCCTTAAGTGCCAATAATATCGTAATTCCCTAACAGGAATTGGAATAATGGATATCTATCAATATGGATGGTTCATTCTCTTACGGACCTTCTAAGTCATCCAAAGCGGATAATGATATGGCCAACAACTCCGATTTCCAAGCCAAGTAACTCAATACACCGTAACCGCGCTGACAAAACCGTTCTTCAAAACTTCGAAAACCATCCCAGGGAATCCGTACAGTGTAGTGGTAGAATCTTCGCTCCCGTCAAACTTCTTCGCTCCGACTCCTCCACTGCTATCTTCCCAGCCACCGAGGAACTCACAGCTGCTACCAGGACTATCTCCCCATCCCCTGTTTAGAACCATCCCTCGTTGACGCTTTTTAGCGTCCTCCTCGGATGTATACGTGCTCTTCCACTCTTCTCTCAATCGTTCCTCAATCTCATCGAACTGGGTCTCGGAGTTGACAACATCATCCGGGTTATCAGTTGCGAGATATTGGATCTCCCAACGACAACGACGATGTCGGTTGAATGGGTATGAGCCAGGGACGTTCGCATGTAGTACCATTTTTGTGGCTACTAATCGATCCGCCGTACCATTCTTGAATGGACTTGATCCAGGCACCTCTTTCCCACTTAAGGCTGCTACTTGAGACGGAGGTGTCCGTGAGGCAGGTTGTGGTGGCGATACTAAGATGTCAAAGCCTAGATAGAAATAGTTGTAAAAACATTCCCCTGATACATTTCCAACAAATTCGTCTTCGACAGCCTCATCTTCAGAGTCATCTGACCCCGTGTGCGCCGATGATTGATCCGTATCGGTTAGATCCTCTGGCCGTCTGTAGTCGCCACCGTTCGATCTTGACCTGCTGTGACTCGCAGTGCGTGTCTTGTGGATATACATCCTTTGGTCATTCTTCCGATATATGGCATCGGGGGGACCGAGTTCTGCAACTAGATCCTGGGGTGTGGTCTCTCCTAGATTGATCCATACCGATGAGTTGGTCCACTTCTTGAATAGCTGAAGTCTACCACCACCGTGTATCTTAACTAGGGAGATTTCATCAGGAACGACCTCCTTACTCTTATTGAAAAGAAACGCCGACTTGACGCTGGGGAGAATCTCATCCCAAAGAGTCTCTCTAGCATGAGCCCAGGACTTCCCACTGAATATCGCAACGGAGGTAGCCGTCTGGCTTGCGGGAGAAGATAGCAAGGATACCACATCTTTGTTGGGAGAGTAAGCCGACTTCGGCAAAGGAAAGCTGAATGCTACACCAGGATAGGACAGAATGTACGTCCCCAAAGCGTTGCTATTCCCCGTATCGGCTGGGGGTATATACTCTCCGGCATACGTTGGTCCAAAGAGACGATGGTAAATGTTCTTAAACGCCGGACCGGTTGCAGCATCACCACCTATCCTGGGAGATCCCAGTGTCCCTTGAGAATTTGGGAGTTTAGCAATGTCCTTCTCTTGATAAGTGATGCGGTTCTTGGTAAAGTCGATGACTTCAACCAGGCGGAGCCGTTGTTCGGGTCCATCAAAGCGTAGTCGTATACCGTTTGCGGGAAGGGCAAGGATAACAGGTTCTGTAACGGGATCCTTCGCAGAGTACGTGAGGTCTAACTTGGGAAAGCGCTGTGGTTCGGCTTTCAATCGTGTCAAGATATCGTGGAGGGAAGCTCCGAGCACTAGATGCCAGATAATCAGAAACCTCTAGGAACACACAGGAAGTATTTCTATCAGAACCCGCTATTGCTGGTAGCTTCATACTGACCAAGGAATCCTAAGCCGACATTCGGATGAAGAGCTGCTGTGAAGAGAGACATGATGTTTGTGGTTGGAGTACCTAGGTATGCTACCTAATATTTGTGACGACGAAGATGTATATGTAACACGAGTTGCTAAGCTCCAATAAATTGAGCAAATCAACCAAGGCCGGTTGCATCCATGAAGAAATAGAAACCAGTACAGGTAAATGATGACTAGGTATGATGATGATGATTAAGTTTACCTTGTGTCAAGCCACTTGGCTCGAGGGGCTGCAACTGCAAAGGAAGATAGGAAGGGGGTCAGATGCGCTGGGACGTCATTTGATACATTACCTAAGATAGTGGAAGTAACAAGCTCGCTCAGGCACATGCAACGCAAGTAGCCACCCCCACCTACATAACTACATGTACCGTACTTAGGCGACTTACCCGATTCGGCATCCATCTAGCTTCGTACTTACCCCGCTCACCCGCTCCTGCTGCAAGTTTAGATAAGATAAAGATAACCGACCAGGTGTGCAACGTTTTTCTTATCAGAGCTTAGTAGGGTTGTCACGGCAACATGGGTACCCTTTCTATTGACATTTTTTATGGGACCCTCAACATTACACGGAAAGCACAGAAAGCACAGAAAGCACAGATTTAGTGGAATACAACTCCTCATCGCGTCTTGTGTCCATCCATGTTCCATTAACCGAATCCCAGTCCTTTACATCCCGCATTCTCCTCTTTCGGTAATATCTAGGTATGAAGCAATACCAGACTCAATCTTGCTAATTGATTAATCAAATGATCCCTTGAACGATCATTTTGCCTCGCCCTGTCCTCCACGGTCTCGTTTTGCTTTGCTTTTTTGAGACAGCGAGACATTATTTATTAGCCTTCAATAACAACTTACGAATATTCCTCCGAATTGAAATACGACATCTACGATGCAGGGCCGCTCTCACAGGAGCGAGAGGCCCTCAACGGCTACCAGCACGCGTTCTGGTGCTTCTGGACGCGTCGGTATTCGACCACCTTCAAATAGGACATCGTCGCTTCGGAACCCAACCAATAATCACCATGCAACAGTAGCTTCGAGAATTGCTAGACATGCGGCGCCTTCACCAGCCGAATCCCTTTCATCTGCCACCACCACAGGGACCAAGCGCAAAGAGCGCGATTACGAACTAGATGCTGGCATGGAGACAAATATCGACGTGGTGGTTCGATGTCGAGGTCGAAATGAACGCGAGGTACGAGAGAATAGTGCCGTGGTCGTCTCCACCGAAGGCGTCAAAGGCAAGCTGGTCGAATTATCTATGGGTCCAAGTGCCTTGAGCAACAAGACCTACAATTTTGACCGCGTCTTCTCCCAAGCTGCTGATCAGAGCATGCTTTACGATGATGTCGTCAAGCCCATACTGGAAGAGGTATGTCAGAAATGGGCCTAGTATTAGCCTGATCACGTTGCTGACGATACCTCAGATGCTGAGCGGATATAATTGCACCATCTTCGCCTACGGACAAACTGGTACTGGTAAGACATACACCATGTCAGGAGACATGACCGATACACTGGGTCTACTTTCCGACGACGCTGGAATCATCCCCCGAGTTCTGCATTCGCTCTTCAACAAGTTGGACATGGAGGACACCGATAGCTTCGTCAAGTGCTCCTTCATTGAGCTGTACAACGAGGAACTCAGAGATTTGATATCCGCTGAAGAGAATACCAAACTGAAGATTTTTGACGATACGTCCCGCAAAGGCCACGCAACGACTGTCGTCCAGGGAATGCAAGAGTCTCACATTAAGAATGCGGCAGAGGGTATTAAACTCCTACAAGATGGCAGCCTGAAGCGACAAGTCGCCGCCACCAAGTGCAATGATCTAAGCAGTCGAAGCCATACAGTATTCACTATCACAGCGTGTGTAAAGCAGACTGGAGAAAACGGCGAGGAATATGTCAGCGCAGGGAAGCTGAATTTGGTAGATCTTGCAGGGAGCGAGAATATCCAACGCTCCGGGGCTGAGAACAAGAGAGCTGCGGAAGCTGGGCTGATAAACAAGAGCTTGCTTACTTTAGGTCGAGTCATCAATGCGCTAGTTGACCGCAGCTCACATATCCCCTACAGAGAATCCAAGTTAACCAGACTACTGCAAGACTCCCTTGGCGGTCGTACGAAGACCTGCATTATCGCCACTATCTCACCGGCAAAGAGCAACCTCGAAGAGACCATATCCACGCTTGACTACGCCTTTAGAGCAAAGAATATCCGGAACAAACCTCAAGTCAATCAAAGAATTAACAAGGAAGCTCTGCTCAGAGATCTCACGCACGAGATCGAGAGGCTCAGGAGCGAACTGATTGCTACGCGCCAACGGAATGGTGTCTATTTATCAAATGAAAGCTATGAAGAAATGATTGTTGAGAGCGAATCCCGTAGGATCCAAAACGAAGAACAAGCTGCGAAGATCGAGACGCTCGAGTCTAATCTTCGGAACAAAGTACAGGAGCTCCTTTCCTTGACCTCGAGTTTTATGGGGTTGAGAAAAGATCACGAGGCTATCAAAGCGCAATTAGACGAGACAAAGGGTATTCTTGACCAAACTGAGTTCGTGCTCGAAGCAACCCGCAAGAGCCTTGCGGAAGAGACATATCTACGCAAAGCACACCAGAAGACCGAAGAGCAGATGCAGGCGGTTGGAGGAGAACTCATCACTACTCTTCAGAAGGCTGTCAAAGATGTGGGAGGTCTACATGCCAAAAATAAGAGGAAGTCGGATTTGCAATCCCTAAACCGTACCAACTGGAGAACAGCTCAAGGTCAGGTCTCGGATGTAACCTCACTCGTTGAAAATCGCGTGGAAGAGTTTCGGACTGCGCAGCTGCAACACATGTCGAGCATTTCAGAGCGAATGCACTCGTTCGTACAAGGGGAGTTACAGAAGCTCTCTACCACTCAATCGTTCCTGGATCAAAATCTCGAGCTCTTCGCTCAATCTAAGAGGGAGCTCATAGAACAAAAACAAAAGTCGAAGGATGAGATGGATGAGGTACTCGAGGAGATCAAGGTCGTCCGGGACCATATTAAGGAAAGAGTGAGCGAGAGCCTTCAAGCCATTGCGACAGCTGCAGAGCGGATAGCTCAGGATGTCCTCAGTGAATTGAGCATCTTCCATAACCAGCTACACACATCATATTCTTCTCTTGGGAAGGACTTCAAGTCCATCTTTGAGGAACTGTTAAAACACATTACCTCACAAAAGAAAGAGTCCGACAGCCTCAGGTTGCAGCTTCAGCGCGCGAGCGAGACCATTGTCGAGTCGAATACGTCCATCTCCACGCAGCTACAAAACGTCATCAATGAAGAGCGACGCCAAGCAGCCGAGGAACGACAGAACCTTCTAACGCAGATTACTTCTCTCATCAACTCACAAGCCCAACTTCAAGAATCACGCTTAGCCAACAAGACAATCTCCATTCAACAGAGCGTACAAGAGAATAGTGCTGCATTGGAAGGCAGCATGGCGCAATATTCCCAAGGGATGGAGAATTGGAATGAGAAGGAGGCTCGACTTCTCGATGAAGTCGCCAATTCGCGGGAAGTTCTAAAGACCAAGTTAAAGGATGATTGGATCGTAAGTTGCGGTTCCAAATTTTTGTTTTCTTTATAACTAATCGAGTCATAGACGGCAAACAAGCACAGCACTTCGATTCAAGACACCACCAAATCGGTACACGCTGAGACAGTGCGCGTCGTTGACGAACAAATGCGAGATCTCGATGAGCAAATGACTTCATTAGATGACTTCGTTACTCGCGCCCGTTCGCAAAACGCCATACATCACGATAATCATTTCAGTTCTGTGAGAAGCCTATCTAACACCGTTGAAGGTTCATATGCGAACATAGCAAACCACTTCAAGGATACATGCTCCCGAGTCGAAAACCTTAGCTCAGAGATGGACACAGATATCACGAATGCCGAAGGCTCTTTGGAGTCTTTACCGGATGATATTTGCCAGCCTCTCTCCGATCTTCGAGAAGACATAAACGGCACAACTCTGCAAGAATATCGACCGACCGGGGATACACCAAAGAAGACAACATACGAGTACCCCACAGAACTCCCTCATACGGAGGCACACGAGGCCCTACTTAGAAAGTTGAACGGCGAGTCACCCAGCAAAGCTAAGGTCTTCGCCGACGCAGATCCAAGTCTATCAGAGAACCGGTCGCCATCTAGGCCTTTCGCCTCAGACCACACGTTCCCTGTTTCACATCACGACCAGAACCCGCTGTCGATGAGCTTGCGCGAGGTACACCCAAACCTTAACACCACAGGCACTCTCAACTTTGATCCTCGAGCTAACGCCACGATCCATGGGTTCAGCGCTAGTATTGGCCCAGGAATGATGGACACGATTGCAAACACGGACGGAGACTTGACAATGCCACTGCTTAAGAAGAGTAGGTCGACACGGACATCGAAAGCTGGTAGAAAGGCAACGACTGCCGAAGGCCGAGAGAACATGCCCCCTCCTCCCCTATCATCGATAGTACCCGGAGGTGGTAGAGAAGTCTTTTCACAGAGTGTCGCCAGGAGAAAGAGTCCAAGGCTGAACTAAAAAGTAGTCATAGTCACGCTAAGGAGCTGGTCTACAAGAAGCTGTCATTATTGAGCAACCCTTTGTACAGCATTACCGGAATGACGGATGTTTGGAACGTAGGAGTTTGGTGGTTTTTCGGGAGTGGGTGGTCGTGTTGCTTTCTACAGGATAAAGTGACTCATGACTTGATTCATTGTGCTGTCACTTATTCCCTGATCTGGTTTATTAGCCTAGTCAGTACGCTAGATACCCCTGAGTTTAGAATTCTCGGTCTAGAGCATGGAAAATGGAATGTGTGTTTTTTGGTATTATTATATACCCGGGTATTCAAGTCGCTTAACCTTTGGGTGTGTAATTGCCTTCCGCTGTTCATCCGACTCATACTGTATTACCCAGTAAATGTCAATGACGTCGCAACCTGATATGTTGACGCTCTTTCAGCAATTTTCAAAGCACTTCATCTCGTAACCAATCACGCAATAGATTCGTTCACATAGGCCTCTTTTTCACCTTCGTCAGTTCGTATTTGTTGTTTTTTGTGTTACTGTGAACACTAAGCCGACTACCAACGTGTTAGGGTTTCTATTCGTTCCCGGTTTAGTTTACGCCCTCTTTGCACTGTTCTGCACCGTCTTCAGAAGCAACTATTCTGCGCCTTTTGAATAGCCTGCCCCTCTACTTCCCGAACAACACCGTACCATGGACAGTTGCAAACAAAAACTGTCTCTTGAAGTTGAATTTGCGCTCGATTAACACGATTAACACGGCCGGGGAATCGACTTGCAACCTAACTAATCGTTGACCTACTTCCTTACTCGGGCCTGTTGTAAGGGATATAAACATCTTGGGTAGGTACACTTTTTTCTACTCTCACCTTACCTTGGTTTCTCTTCTGTGAGAACAAAATCTTGACCTTCACCTCCCACCATCAACCATTCCTCCTCTGTAACTACGCCTTTCGACTTCCTCATCACTCTGTAGGCAGACAACGATTGACACAGTTATCCTTTCTACCTCTGACACACGACTACTTCGCAAAGCTGTTTCCGTCAATCAAGACTTGATTCTAAATTAAGTCTACGACTACCGCCCACGAGTTTACTTGCTACTTTTATCTTGGTCAGCGCCTCTAGTCAGAAACCTGACTATCTTACTATCACTGCCACTCAATAGTACCTTAGTACGATTTGAAGCAGCGATGTCGAACAACGGCAGCCCTGCAGTGCCTGGACTTGGATTGTTGAATCTGATGTGGGTTACTCAGCCGGGCGGCCCTCCGCTCCTTGGAATCGCGCACCCGCCCGCTCCTCAACCTCACAATGGCCTGCCCGCTCCTCAACCTCAGAATGGCCCTCCCCCCCAAAACCCTCTCCTGGGCAGAGCTGACCCTAATGAAACGGTGGTCTGTGTTGTGTGTGGTGGTGTCTGCAGGCCGACTGTAAGTTATACGATCTCTTTTAATATCCGGTAGCTCTACATTCATCACAATGCCACTCACCAAATATACTTCTCTTCCTTGATATGGCGTACTGATATCAATCCCTAGGTCTCGAGTGCACCGTCGCATTTCCAGTTCCGACACACTGAATGGATGCACCCGTTTCTGATCAAAGCCAAGCCTGGCTTTCTTGAGTGGTGCAAGGAACCCTCCTCAGCAACAGCTTACCGTCGCGAACATGGTCATATTCTCGATGTCATCTCGGTTGACACTTTTCGCGGCGGTGCCTTGGGCTTCTATAACGCGACCATAGGCATAATGACCATTGACACCCGCGACAGCGAGATGTATCTTCCCATCCACGGTCCCTGTGTCGACCTGGCTAAGCTCTTCTGCCGTTACCAATCCAGATTCAGCTACAACTTCCGCGACATTTCCGATGACGGCGGAGTTCCGACCAGTATCGCCCACCTGTACGAGATCTGGATGAAGCGCGCGCTCATGATTGAACCGGGACGCCTCGGCCACCTCCACTCGCCCATCGACGAGCCCAACGGCTACTTCGGCGCAGTCCTTTACAAGAACCTACGTCAATACGCCGAGTATTGCGAGGCCAACCGCCACCCCGTCCAAGAAGTAGATCCGTCTGGAGACTACAACCTGACGAGAAAGTTTCTTTTCGCCACGTGGACAAGAACCGCGGGAAAAGACATGACGCCCAAGCCAGAACTCGCGGAGCTAGCTACCCGGATCAGTGAATTACCAAATGATATTGTGCGACACATCGAGGATGAGCTGGAGCCATGGGACGACCTCGGTCCGGCCCAGCTAGTGTGCAACCGGATGTTGACCCCGACTTGGTGGAAGGCAAAGCTGTACAAAGGCGACTTGGCCCCCTGGCTCTTCGACTTACCCACAATAACTGACCCCAATGGGATCATGGACTGGGAGTTACTATGCCGACAGCTGGGTCAGCGTGACTTGGACGGACCGAACGGTATCTTGAACGGACACAAACACCTTCAGAATCGATACCGCATCTGGCGCGTTCTCGACAGCTCTCGACTTGGTCAAATGGGGTCGAGACGAGCTTGAACGTGTTTCTTAGTCCGACTCTAACCCTGGCTCAAGTGTCGTGACTCTACAAGGCATACCTGCGAATGGTTCGTGTGTCTTCTATTAGATCTGACACGAGCTTGGACGCTGCAATGCTGGTAAGTGATAAGCCCCTGAATCCTACCAAGCCCTTCACGAATATACCTGAATTTATTTACTGACCAACTGCCTCCAGTCCAACCTATTAGAGTCCCTCTCATTTTCTTGGAAAGGTCTTTTGCGTCGTGCGCTTGATCAACATTCAGATCGCACCAACGTATTTAGACCACGTCCGGATCAAATCATCAGATCCAGTGCATAAGCCCTTTAGACATCAGATGTTCTAACGGCAGCATCATACAGTGATGAGAAAAAAACAAATAAATTAGTTTCCTTTGGTACGACCGATTTCCCAATAGTTTGCGTCTGATCGCACTAGTTAGGGATTTTCTTCGTTTTTTTTCCCGGTCTCTTCACATGCCTAGGCATCAGTGGTACCGTCTACATGGTTTGCCTATCTACCTACCTAGGTAATTAGACAACCATCGTTTTGACCGCTTTGATGGCCAATGGCAAAGACGGAAGGAGGCCATACGAGGTGGCCGGAGTTCGTTCTCCCTCGGAAGGGACGGTTTTGACTTTGCTTTTCTTTTCTTTTTCTTTTTTTCCTTTTTGTCTGTACCATAGTTCAGGACAATAAAATTTCTCAGTTTTTCACGCAATACTCGTATCGCATTCTAGAGTCTATAAATGAAATGGCTCAATTCTAGAGTAAGCTGTAATCCAGGGCTGGAAAAGAGTGTAAATCTTGCGCCTTTCTCGACGCCGTCGTAGTATTCGCCGCCTACTTTTGAAAGTAGGGTAGACGGTGTAACTCTTGGGACATATAAGGAAATTCGCCGAAAGACAAGTTATCGAATAGCTTAATCCAACTCCGTCCTCGTAACGACTGGCACGCCAATACAGTGGAAATATACCTAAATAAAGCAAGATAGTTCAACATAAACCAGAATAGCGAATAGAATCCAGCTCCCATGCTTCCTTCTCTTCTCTGTTCAACAGTGGACAGTTTGTATAGGAGATAGGTATAGCTAATCCCTTCTAGCAACCTGGATATCGGTTCCAGTAGTGGTATGCTCTTCATCAAACTCCTCAGAGGCTTCGGTAACGATTTCTTCTGTGTTGGATGCTTCTGTGTTGGATGCTTCTGTGTTGGATGCTTCTGTGTTGGATGCTTCTGTGTTGGATGCTTCTGTGTTGGATGCTTCTGCAGTATGCTCCTCGGCGACACCCTCTGCAGCAGTTTGTTTGGTGGTGTCCGCGGAGTTCTCTACGTCAGAGCTTTGAACTCTTTGAGATCTCTTTCTGATCCCGATATTCTGATCGGATTCGTCAGGTCCCAAGCCCACCATCTCAATGCCCAGTCCCTGTTTCTCGATCATCTTAACATGGTCTGTGGCTTTGAGTCTCTTCGCCTCCTCTATAACCTCCGCTAGTTCGCCGCTCGAGGCGTAAGCGAAGGCCATCCACGGGTCATTAAGCTTAATATATTTTGTCGACGTGGCGAAGGCGATTAGGATTCCCAGGACTAATAGAGTGTGGGCAGCAGTGAGAGCGCATACCACAATGAACCCTGTCCATTGAGCTGGCATCGATACACTGATCCAGTTTGTCGAGTTAGCTTCGACGTAAATATCAAAGGCTAGTAGCTGATCGTAGTATAGCGACTGGTAGATCAACGTAACGAAAGCCTGGGCCGCTAAGGCCGGACGTCCCGTGTTTCCTAGAGCCGCCTGAATGACATCGACATATACAGGATGTAGAGGAACCATACTCTTACATCTTGTACACACTTGCATGTACTTGTCGTCCTCATCCGCCCATATGAATAGCGTCGGTGTTATCGGGTCATACATTCCTCCTCCTCCTCCAATTTTCTCCCAGGGAGATACGCTTTCTAAGTCTAGGATACCCCTCTCCTCAAGGCTCTGCACCTGAGGAGTTATGCCCAGCCATAAAAGTAATTGTGATACATCCAAATCCTTAACTATACCAGCCGTTACTGTTGGTTCTGTCCTAGGTGCTGCAGAGGAAATTTTGGTCTGGCCAAAGAATATTTGGCCTATTTGTTCGGTAGACTCTTCAAGATCGTGTCCGGAGATACAGATCGTAAGTGCCAGGTCAAAACTTGAGTTCTGATCTTTCGGCCTCAAAGTCGTCCAGGGACCATCAATTCCAATCATGAAATCCGATAGCGATCTATTAGCAGCATATAATGAGCTGTCAACGTGAAAAAGGTCAGTAGAGCTAATATTGAGAAATCCAAACACACGTTCAGAAATTCCAGCACGTCCAACATTCGAGTCAAGCCCGAACATGTAGATAAACCACTCAGACTCTATGAGCCGGCATGCATCTCCCATTATAGAGGTGATGTTAAAAGCTTTTCCTCGGGTTATATTGTAATGTTGCAAAAGGTCGCTATAGGTAATGTTCGCATCGATGTGCGTCCAATCAATAGATCCAGCTATCCATGCAGCGGCACCTTGCGTACTCGTAAAGATAGAAAATTCGAAGGAAGTCAACGGTGGCGCCACGCATAACGTACCCGCATCTAAGATTGCGGTATACCCTGAATACGCCCCTAGAGACTGTCGATCCGAATTCGAACTGAAAGGCAGGAAAGCACGGCTCAAGTTGCCCGTAAAATCGAAACCCGAATTTTGCAAGGGCCCATCAACATACGAACCCTGCTCTGCGAACGAGGCGAATACTTTTGGCGGGATCTCATGGTAATAATCAGTTGTAGCCACTCTAAGTTCCAACCAGCGATATTCTGTGTAAGTCACTGGCACTTGCATTGCAGCACTCTCATTAAGTGTATACCTCAAATCGAGATCTGAGAGCAATATTGTTGAGGAAAGTTGAAGGGCGGAAAGCAGGACCGCAAGAGACAACGTACTCAGGAGTAAAAGACGTCTCGATAGTGAGGAACGCACAAGCCCAGGAAGAAAGGATAGGACCACCTCATAATGTGAAACGTGTCCAGTACTGTTGATAAGAAGCTCTGGTACTTCTCCGATTCTTAATGTAAATTTCTCCAAACCAATAGCAGCTAACATAGTGATAGCAGCATTGGAGTGCACTGAAATAGATGTTCTCAGTATGTAAGAAGAGACTGACACGACCCTGGCAACGTCATTCTGTCGAATCCAAGTATGTATCATATTAGACTCTTCTCTTATTTCTGCCCCCCAAAACAACGATAGGAAAGTCAATGTAGCAATTTCAAACACCATCCCAGCCAGTAATGCCGCAATACACATCCAACCTAGGCGTTGAGCCATGCTTGGATGAGAAATTGGCTTGGGGCTATGGCTGGTAGTGGACTTCTGGCTGCCTGTTGAGAGCCACAGGATATGTCTCTGCTGTTTTCTCCTTTTCAGAAGCCACACAGCTAAAATGATAACAGCAGCCAGCAATAAAAAGCCTATGATACTTGCGAAGACAATGGAAGGAGGAATCTCAGCAGTTTCGGGAATGTACGTTGTTGTCTCCGTTATTGTTGAGGAGGGAGTAACTATCCTGGCTGGTCTTATCGATCCATCGCAATCTGAAAGAGTAGTGTGTGTTGTCCTCGAATGCATGCATTCATAAGAAGATAATCTGAGAGAAGAATGGTCGATAACTTTAGTACAACATTCCACTGTATTTTCTAAGGAAATAGGCCCACTGCAGCAGTGTTAGATTGGACCATAGCTGATTTTAGGTACGTGTCTAGAACTTTTGGAGTGACATACCAAGTCATTATATATGGATCAGAGCTGCAAGTCATACCGCAATTTTTCGTTCGGATGAAAGGTAAACATCCAGTATAGATGGTGTCATAGATACTATTATGGACGGTCCCAGTCCGCACCGTGGATGCTAAAGTGACGGTTTCTGTTATAGTCAGTATTGCCGTTGGTGGATGGCAACCGACAACATGGAAATCTGGATCGCAGGCACAGAATCTGTACTCACCGTATGAGCACCATGTTGATTCTATCATTATATGAGTCAAAATAAACACAGAAGTATGGGTATTCACTCACGAAAGTTATTACAGTCATTTCTTGTCGAGGAGCCTACTGTCGCTGTAGTCCCAGTGTCCACGCCCCTAGGAGAGGTGGGTAATGTCTTTTGAGCCTCTAAAGACATGGTCAATGTCAATAGTATGCTCAATTAAGGAACTATAAAGAACTATATAACTACAGCTGCAAATAAAAGCACACTTTTAGTTATCCACAGCGGAAAAAGTAACATTGGGAAAAGGTAATATAACAGCTGTGCGGTTAACTAGATATACATGTTCCCAAGTTAGAAAGCTACATATATGCAACATCCACATGCCAACCCGTTTTAGTGACATCGGCAGCTCCGTCTACAGAACGGCCTCGGAATATTATAACTCAGCAAAGTCGAGAGCCCTCACTTCTCACTGGCCCCCGTAGTATGTATGTAACCTGGATTAAATTTGGCCGTCATATACACGACTAGACTACCTGAGTAACGAATTTCTGATCTTACCTAAGAGAAGATCTCGCAAGAATTGTATCACTTGTACTTCTACAGATTAGAGCCTCCTTGATTCACGGTGACACCGGCAGCGAACCAAGAAGGAACTCGCCTGATCATATTATATTTCTCGAGTTGTACGACATTATTGTGCCAGGTCCTCCAAAGGGTAGTACAATCTCCTCACCGTTGAAACAAGGTCTTGCAAATGTCGTAGTATGAAATACGCCACGGAAACTTGAAGGAATCAGGTAGATACGAGTGTTAGATGTTCAAGTTAGAGGCGGTCTACATACCTCATATATTAGTATACACAAAGGTAACACTTAAACAGCTAATTTACACCAGAGTAACTAGCCACAATATCCTCACACCGATGGCACAGCTTATCTTCTTTAGGTGCTACGTAGCGCCAACAGCGCGGACACTTTGCCTGCTTGGGCGGCAATACCGCCACGGTGCCTTTGACCCCATTAACTTCAAACTCCTGTTCATAACGCCACTCCGGCTCCACAGGGAGCGTGGCGTTTATCTCGACAGATGATACGACGAACATGGCCTCTAGTTCGTCTGCATATCTCTGTAGCACTTCTCGAGTCGGAGAGTCTGCAATATCGAGTACGACCGAACTCTGCAGAGATGAACCTAATACCTTATCGGCCCGAGCGTCTTCAAGACCTGATTTGATAGCAGCGTGGACAGACATGAGAACGGGTATATCTTTCCTTAAGGAACTAAGGTCACGCGTGAGACGGCTAGGATCGATAACGGGGTCGGCATAGAGCTGGTGAAATGGATGAACCAAAGACCTAGAATTCAATATTAGCTTGCTACGCTGGAACACAAGTGGCTTCGGCAAACGTACGAGTCTTGTTTCATCCACTCGGGACGGTGATCCCATGCCTCCTCAACAAGTAATGGCGTCATCGGGGCCAGCATCCTCAGAAGGCCAGTTAACAGGGGTTCAAGGACGCCCCCTCCGTCCCCGCAGTATAGCCGATCTTTCGATGCTTCAAGATAAAAGGCTGACAGATCATTCGTCACCCACCTATTCAACGTAGCGAATCCCTTGTAGAATTCGTAGTTATCAAATGCGTTGCCTACTTCCTCCATCGTGTCTTGTAACTGCACAAGAGCGATATGATCCGTCGAAGTCAGAGGTGCAGTTCGAGCAGACTCGTGCACGGAACCAAGGAGCATCTTCACGATGCTACGATACTTGATTAATGCCGTATGTATAGCGCTGAGTACGGGGACTCCAATTGTCACATCCTTAGTATAGTCACTACTTGCAACCCACAGCCTCAGGGCATCTGGGCCTAACGCATCGTACGTGGGTGCCGTCTGGGGGGTCGCTTTTCCTTTCTTCGGTTTGATTGGCGGTAATAGAGTACTATCCATAACTTGCTGCGGCTCTATGATGTTTCCTAGTGATTTGGACATCTTCTTGCCATCTTGATCTAGTGTAAAGCCGTGAGTGATAAGTTGCTTAAAAGGTGCACCTTTCTCGAAATCGGCATCTGCCTGAGCTCCTGCGGCAATTCGAGTAAGAAGACTAGACTGGAACCAACCACGGTGCTGGTCAGATCCTTCGAGATAAACATCCGCGCGACGCTTCATCATAGTCCAACTACTTCCACTGTCGAACCATACATCCATAGTGTCTGCTCCTCGCCGGTAATCTCCTTTTCCTCTTATTGAGGTTGGAATCCAGGTTTCGTCATCTGGGGCATCGGACCACCAGGCATGAGTTCCCCGTTCTTGAATGACCGAGATGATATGTTCAACTACTTCTTCGTCCACTACAGCCGCGCCTTTGTCGTCGTACAAAGCAGGTATGGGAACACCCCAAGCACGCTGCCGCGATATGCACCACTCACTTCGGCCCTGAACGAAGCTCTCAAGCCGCTTCTTACCAGACTCTGGAATAAAGCGAACGTCATCAAGAGCCGCAAGGGCTTCTTGTTTGATGGATTCCACATCAGCGAACCATTGCTCAGTAGCTCGGATAACGACCGGTCTTTTCGTTCGCCAGTCGTACGGGTATTTGTGCTGATACTTTTCTACCCATAAAACGTCGCACTGGAGTTGGAGAAGGCTAAGCACATTCTTGCCACCACCTTCAATTACAGAAGGAGCCGACAGCAGTGCTTCAGGTAATTCAGGGAAAGCATCCGGCGTGAACTTTCCCTCGTCATCTATAGGAGCCACCACGGGTATACCAAGTGGGCGACAGACATTATAATCATCAAACCCGTGGCCAGGGGCGAGGTGGACGAGTCCCGATCCCGAGTCCGCTGACACGAAATCCGCGTGTATAATAGGCTGCGGAAGACCATCCTTGCCCCGAAGTCGATTGACGTATTTTAAGCCGGTTAGTTGTCTGCCTTTAAAAGTGCCAATAACCTGGACATGATCTTTCGCGCCGATTTTGGAGATAAGCGTATCAAGGCGAGTCTTGGCAACCAATAAGCTGTTGACACCATGACGAACAACACAGTATTCCAAGTCATCATGTACAGCAATAGCCCTATTCGCAGGCAACGTCCATGGGGTCGTAGTCCATATTACGGCATATAACTGTCCCTCAATCTGGTGCTGCAAGCCTTCAAACTGAGGGAGTGTTCTCCACTCATCTGTTAGGGGGAATCTGATCCAAGCCGCGTCTGAGATGTGATCGTCCCGGTACTCTAACTCAGCCTCGGCTAGTGCGGTTTTTGAAGATGGTGACCAGTAGACCGGCTTATACCTACGATAGATTAGGCCCTTTTTAATCATCTGCTGGAACAGGCGAAGCTGCCGGATCTCAAAGGCCGCATCCATCGTAGTCCATCTTCGGTCCCAATCACTCATAACACCATAAGATTGAAATCCCTTCATCTGCTTTAGGACAGTGTTAGAAGCCAGATTCCGGGCGGCCTTTCGGATCTCGACAGGCGTGAGCTTCGCCCCCTCCGAGTTCTCGAGAACTTTATGTTCGATGGGAAGCCCGTGGCAATCCCATCCCGGAACATAATCTACCCTTCGGCCTACACATATCTACGTATAAGATTCATGTCACTTAAAAGCCTAGTGATATTTTCCTGGCTAGATGCTGACCTTGTTGTATTTTCACCCTCAGAATCATATCCTTCAGGATCTTGTTTAAGGCATGGCCCACATGGAGATTGCCATTGGCATAAGGTGGGCCATCATGAATCACAAAGGTGCTATCGGAAGGCCGATTTTGCGCCTGCCATTTGTATAGGCCATCCGCGCATCTTTGTATGTACTGGTCACGGAGTTTGGGAAGAGGTCTTGGTCTAATCCAACACGATCAGCTTGTGCACAGCATTTTGAGGGCGAGCGACATACGGAAAGGTGGATTTTGGCAATCTCAGCGTTGCCGACCATGACTTCGACATGATCCTCTCAATACCATTGTTGTGGATGCAATTCTAGGGGCATAGCAACATATGGGCAAATCGCATCAAGAAAATTCAAGTATTTTTGCTACGGAGCTGTCAGTCAGCTGGCGAAAGGTCTTATCGTTGTAGTAATCGTTATCGATAGTATTTGAGCCACTAGAACAACATTAGGCTAGTAATACCCGTCTCAAATTTATCCAATCAACGCTCTGATTTTAGTTTTGGTTGAGCCTCAGCCACAAACACGAGGCTACGTACATGTACCTAGGTATTCTTATTATCGATAAAGAATGAGGGTGACATCGATCAATTCACGTAATCTTATTAACAGATCCTTCGAAGTACAAGTTCAAATATCGCGAAATGCCTCGCGCTCTACTCTATCATGGCGCCAATCCGCCGATACCTTCGCATAACCAAATACTCTGTCCTTGAATGCCGCATCTATCTCGACAACCCTGCACTTGCCCATACTTGGCTCCTCAATCCAAGGAACCCAGTTCTGCCAAGAGTCATAGAGAGCGTACGTCCGCTCGTCTTACCCAAACTCCGTGAGGAGCGAGAAAGAAGTCGAAAGCGAAGTACCAAGAAAAAGGGCATCAAGGATGTGGTGGTCGAAGGTAGGTCGCATATATGAAATACCGCTCTCCATATGATCACTGCAGACCTGCAGAGAACCAGAGTACTGTACATCATCTATCATGGCACTCTGCGCAATGCTTGAGAAGATCTACTAGAACTATGCAGTAATGTAACACGTTATAGATGACTTCGAGGTGTCGATCTTTCTCACCGAGACAAGCACACGCCACGCGATCCTCACGAAACATAAACACTTCCATGACACGACGCAAACCAAGCTGACTTCCAACTCGGGTCGCTTAATTGGCGAGACGAATGAAGCACCCATCGATGTCGATGCTGCAGCAGAACTAGGTCTAGTCATCATGCGCGAAGAGAACGATGATGAGGACGCTGCGGTGACCTTGGCTGCGATCCCGGCGGCAGATGAGACCGCAGCGGGTAACGGCAGCGGCAGGCGACCCAAGCGCGCACGTAGGAATACAGAAACAGAAACAGGCGCAGATCGCGACGCTGGGGATCAGCAAAATAGTGACGTGGAGATCGTATCGGATGGCCAGGAGGGCGAGGAAGACGAACTATTCGTGCATGACGATCCGGATGACGACGTTAGCACGCGGTCGCCACCAGCCAAGCGCCGCAGAGGAGCAGCAGCAGCAGATTCTGCAGCAAAGGCGGTGGGTGACAGCGCGCAGGACGACAACAGCGATGATGACAAGAAGAAACTGGCCATGGACATCTCGTACGAGGGATTTTCTATTTACGGACGCGTGCTGTGCCTCGTTGTGAAGCGCCGCGACGGTAACATCGGCAGCGGCCCCCAACAAACGGGCCGCGGCAGGTCAACGCCCGCAGCGGGCGGCAGCCATGCCCATGCGACGAAACCTGGGGGCGGAGGCCAGGCAATGATGGAGAACTTCATCATTTCCACCCAAATACCGGCGGGCGCGGAGATGTCATGATTCACTATTTCATATGGACTTACCCGTACAGTACCCGCGATGGATTCGCGGGTAGCATTCATGCACGTCACCCAATTTTCAACCACGTGGGCTGAAGGATTCTGTCGTCCACTACAATTAATTACATGGCCGTAATGATTGGCAAATATTGATCAATTCATGCGTGTTGGCTTACTAGACGCAGATGGCTGCATATCGTTCCAGAGCGATCTATCGGCATAGGATACTATACTCGAGATGGAAGATCGTTCAGTGCGGCGGTGTATGCGGGCTTAGAGCAGAGGCTGCGGAAGTCGACCAGACATTGATGATTGCTACTGTTGTAACAAACTTAGATCCTTCTGTAGTGAAACGCGCGCAGCATATTCTATATCCTATCCGCATCATGGAATTCTTCATTTCTGAGACCCTACAAGTTCCATACATGGCCTCTGGGCAGCTCTGCAGGCCACGTTGTCGAATGCAAGACCAAGCAGCCTTCTTCGAGATAGGCTAAGTAATTAGCATGCTGTGGTCATGAGTGTCTTAATTCTTATCTAATTCATCAAAGTGAACCAAGCTTTTAGCTGCAGACTACCACACATGCGTTGTGACGTACAAAGCGCTACTATGCAAAATGATTTGAAATATCCCAACTACACCGCCTATCCAGCCCCCAAGCCGTAGATGTGCCGATTCGGGGGTTTCCCTGTTTTCTAAGAGGACGTCTTATCGAAATATTGTTTCTATTCGCTTTTATCGATCACTTTTAACTTGGAGACCCATTTTGGAGAGGTTTATTGAAGTGGCAAAAAGCATTTGACTCTGATCGTGAGAGTGGATGAGAATAGACGAGAGATGGTGGTGTAGGTGATTAGGTACCTGGTGTACCTTCCCCTTGAGGAGGAAGCAAGGGGTGTACCTAATCTACAACAGTTTGTATACGCACAACGATATAATTAAATCCAGACAAAAGTTCGCCTATATTCTCCCAAGTACCATACAATAGGAACTACCGACCCGCGCTCATGGATCCGGCCCGTGCCCTTAGCTTCGGGGATGGGGCTCCGCTCACGTAAGGGAAGCTTCCGATCCTTCGCCGGGGCTGACCGACATAGATCTCGGCTCCGACCTCGGGTTAGCGGAGAAACATTAGAAGCCCTTCAGCTAGATGGTGCAGGTAACAGATAATTTGCTCTTGTGAGCTGACGAGTTTGACTTTTGACTCGTTACGGCTGAAAGGCCAAAGACATCGTAACCATGTACATGAAGACCTACGTATATTAACATGACCTCGTAATTCATTATAGAAACACAGGATTACGTATTCTAGGCAGAGTACCAAGTTATCACTGTTCTCTTGGCTAGAATGGTCCAATGCCCTGTTTTGGTAATAATAAGCTCAGAGTAAACTACTAGCAAATCCCATAGAGAAAAAGGAGACCGAGCTCTCCGTGATTCTAGCCGCTTGGGCTTGGGTACATGTAGGTTTTACTAATAATAGCTGTGTCTATTATTGTGGCTATGAACATCAACTTGATGGTCCTACATTCTTAGATATTTACCTACTCATTGCCAGGAACAACCCAATAAATGTATGCATTTAGCTTAGCTCTTTATGTATCGATGCCTGATCAAGACCCTTCCGCGTGGCAATTTTATGTCTTAGAGTATACTGCAATCTCACAGCCCACTGTGCTTTGCTTAACAGGTAGGCTTCTGAAGTATCTATATCTGTAAGGTTGCAAAGCCAGCGTTTGAGACCATGTCTGTGCTTGTTACTAGGACTTGTCTAGAACGTGGATACTCTTCATAATGATAAAGAGTTACGTATCAAGCAAGGATTAATATGACAATACAGACAATATGCTGCAGAATAGCACTAGCGTGCAATACCTAAGAAGCGATACGATACATCATACTCGATTCCGAGTACCGTGCTGATGCCTAGACTCTCAGACGGGATAGACCTTGTAGGACAATAGTCCTTCATGAATGTTGGTGATGAACCGACCTTTGTGGCTTCACGCCAGCTCTTTGGTTAAATAATATCAGTGCGCAAATTGAACTAGGACTCCCAACACGCAGGTACTTGGTATCCCAACAACAAACCGCATTTATTAAAGAAGACAATACGATCTGTCAATTATGTTTATGTTACATATTACTTGTAGATTTGTCTAATAGCTGTAGTACGGATTAACTAAAACATGAGTCCTAATTTGGGGTCGACGTAAATAGGTTAAGTTTACAGCAAACAAATATATCGCCGACCTAATCTGCGGCCCATCCGGCTTCCAGGTCTCCGGCCGTCTCGGTGACCGTTGTTTGTCTCATGCTTCATAATACAGTGCCTATCAAAATATCGTAGGCTGGTAATTATTCGCCAAGAATCTTGGAGTTAAATTTGGAGTCACTATTGATACTTCTTTTTTCTTTTGTAGTAGGTATTACCAAGCGTCAACGACTGTTCGCCGCAGCCCCGGACCTGGGCTGCTAGGACTCCCGTGCATCGGGTATTCGTACCCCGGTTGCGGCGGAGCGCATGCGGAAGGCGGGTATTTTTAAGTCACGTAAGCGCTCTTCCAAGTTAGTAAAAATGGTCAGCGGCAAAATAATACTTGGTTGATTATGGTTATGACCACCCAAGTCCTTTTGTTTCCCGTTAGCATGTCAGACTTGACTACAGGACTAATGCGCGGTAAGCATATGCGTCTATGCGTACTGCACCTAGCTATGTAGGTATGTATGTATGTATGATATTGTAAGCAGCCCATCAGTCAGTCCAGTCAGTAAGAGGACATGATGTTTCAATGCTTATAGGCTAGGCTTGACACACTGCGCATGTACCTGTATCAAAAACAAATCAAATTCGATTCGTCAGCCTTTTCTCGTTTGCGTGCGGCGAACCCCTGGCCTCTACTCAGCCTGCCTGCACTACAACATAGGGATGTACAGTACATAGATGTTTGTCTACCCCAGTCATCGTTGGGGTCATTCGCCGAGTTGGGGATCTTCGGGATCCACGGAGAATTGTTTTTTTTTTCGGTTTCTGATTATTATGTATTCTGATCATTATTGCGGCCTGCAATCGGTGATTGACGCTAGGATCTACCCTCACCAGGGCAAGACCTATAGTGGCATTGATAATACATGATGGTGTTCATCAGCTGACGGATAGGAAATATTACCCAGTGAAGTTTCGGACCCGTCGGTCTTTTTGCCATTAACTGGGTTGCGCAATTGTAGTAGACAAGGTGGAGGGTATACTCCGTACGTCCGTTTAGTGAAAACGTGTACCCTAGGGTACTAGGTAGGTGGTAGAGGTATCACCACATCATTAATAACGGTGCCGTGCCATACCATGAGTTCTAATCCACTCCTCCATAATCGCATTCTTCCAATTATCATGAACTTCCCCCTCTCTGCCCTGACTGGTGTGACACACATCAGCGTGGTGGATAGGGCAGGAGACAAGTTCCTTGGGAGAGCTTACTATTGGCCGATCGGGGGATAGATCGAGACACTAGATTGGCCGAGAGAGGCGTAAGAGGGTGTTGGGACCTTCGTCATTACGGCTGATATCTCCTCATCAAGCTTATCGGGCTGCATTTTATGACCCAGCCCATAATTCCTATCCTACGCGTACCATTGGGACTGTGCCGCCAGGGACACGTGTGTCGCGAGATTGCAGATCGAGACGCTTGGCAACCCAGAGCGTCGGATTCCCTCGGCAGGTCGGCGGGGCTTTTGTCTTTCGGGTTCATTTTTGTTCGCTTGTCACAACCATGATGCGATACCACATTGACTCTTGCGTTCCGTGTCGTATGATAAGGGATTGGGGTCCGCGCCGATCAATGCCCCGGACCGTGTTGTGTTATTAATCATTCAATACGACGGTGGCTTGTTCGGCCGCTTGCCGTCTAGCAGCCATGATTACCTATTACATACCTTTTACTTGTTTGACCTATGTATGACCGCGTGTGCTATTGCATTTCTCGTTGGGTAGCCCCCACTGGCACTATTGCGATCCCGTTAATGCGGCCATTAGAGTGCTGCCCACCCTCTCTCTCACACTGGTGATGGAGGGTTCAACGAGGGGTTGACGATCGTCGACTATTAGTTTGTGCCTGTCAGACCGACTCTTGTTGTTGATGGACGAAAGCTCCCGCTTATCCGTAGTTCGGCATCCTTGGCCAGTTTTAGTGGCCGCGTGACCAAGGCAAAAGCGGTTGGCGCATAACTAGGATGCGAATGGGAAATTACGCAGAAAAAGGGACGCTATCGTGGGTATGGTAATATCGATATAATCAAGAATCTTATGCGCTGCGTTACTAGTGGCGATTGATGATGATGATTCGAGTACTGGTACCTGTAAGACATGATAACAGAGACCCTATTTGAGGTTGGCGCCACACCAAAAACAAGGGAATACATACAAGAGCAGCAGGCTCGCATATTCCCCCACAATCCTGGCTTCGTGGAGTGGTATTTTTGGGCGATCAAGACGTGGGTATTACACCCACTCCGAGACAACGGAACAAATGATGCGTTCGGGTTGCCTAATCTTTCACCTTTGAGCCGAATTATAGCAACCTTCAGACTTGGATGATGATGTGATGATTCAGAGATGCCCTAGCCCTTTCTAACTGTTACGCGGCAATGTGGCTGGAAAGAGACTAGTGGCTTCATGGATAAATTCAATAACATGCTTATTGATTGAAATACTTACCTATGGTAATACGTTGTACGTGATGATGGATTGCCGGATTTCACTAGCGTCGCGCACAAACGAGTATGAGCCTCCTTGCGACAATTCAAGTGTGGGAGGTCATCATGTGCGGAACTACATCGTATTGCGCAAGATAGGTACCCAGCCTCGTATGAAAGGCATGTTTGGCAACGTGTCGTTGCATGGTAGACTTGGCCGCGTCGAAAAGATGACGCTCTCATATAAAGGTACTTGCACTTTTTCAACATCGTGACTGGTGATCAGACCATATCGTCCGTCGCAAGTCTCGCATCTTCGTCAACTGCTCGGACCACTCATTGGATGAGGGCGATGGCCGAGGATCAGGGGTTGTATCTCACCGCCCCCTGTCTTCCACGTGGGAATAAGTGATCGCGGGGGAAGACGTCTGCACGGTGGTCTGTTCTCAGGCCTACTGATGAGCTATCGATGTTTCAGAGTTTAGTCACTAGCACTCCTCCATTGGCCAGTCGATATGATCAACTTAGGTTGTTCAGCTCGAGTATGTGTGGCAAAGTACCTTCTGCATATGTTTGTCTCTACTTCTGGGGGATCCGCGGCATCCGCGATCGCAAATCCCATCTTGTTACTCTTATTCGTTTGTTACCGGCGATCGGTGGAAAGATGGTATTATCTCCCGATGTCTGGTGACTTTTTGCCGTTTCTAAGTTGTAGCGGTGAGAACGAGCTGAACCTCTGAGTATTGGAACCGCGAGTAATTGATTGCCTGTGTGTATACACTAAAACGACCCTACACGCTGTGCTACCAACTGAAAGGTAACAACGCTAGGAAATTCGCGAATGGGAGAATAGGGAGATATGATGGCTGGAAGTGCTAGTAAAGTTGGTGCTTCGACCCCCAAAGGGGACGGAATCTGCAGCTAGAATCGGCTTGCATATCTGCAACACACCCACATCCATGGTGCATACAAATGGCTGTCTTTATCTGTGCGCTATCTCAGCCTCGCTAACACTGAGGGATCGAGCTACTGCGCGCCATGGCTTATCATGTTGGAGGTCTTATACTCACGCACATGCATGGACTCTCGCGACCTTGTTGTAAGGCTGTAATACATATCTCACGTGGTCGTACTATACCTATAGCAACTAGTGTTGCAGCCTGATAAGTTTGATTTGTCAATTCAAATGCCTGAGAGATTCCGAAGGATTTAAGTATGCGCCTGCAGCATGACATCCATGCATATAGGTGATGCTGATGGATGAGGTATATCCAAGCGTTGGTTTAGCTGACAACTGTAACAAAACTTGCCGAGATTTTGCGCTTTGCCGTTACAATACCTTTAACGAGAGTAACATCCACGCAAGGATTTCTCGCTCAATGCTTTCGCCGAATGTCCTCAGGTTGAGGCAATGGCCTCTCGGTGCTTACTCAAATGCAGCCGTTCATTTACAAACCGACTCTTCCGTACGGCTACTGTTGAACTTTTGATATTTCGAGGATTCAAAACTTCATCCGATTACGAGGGCATGAATTGATTCAGGGATACCTTATGGAAGAGTGGCTCATTGAATCCCAGTGAAGATTTCCCAGACCCAAGGTGCTGGTAACTTGCCTCGCCTGGCAAGCCTAGTACCGAATGGAGTTAAGGGTTAGAGCCTGATGCATACGCTAGATGACTGTTACGGCAGCAATATGCGACTTACATTCGATGACGATCCTAGTTACATAGATATGCCCTGAATCGGTAATAAAGTTGATCGTCTGCCAAGGCCAAGGCATCCATTAAACTACTATGTATGTACTCTCGTCACATTTCTTGTTGCCTTGACAGAGTCTGAGGGTCGATCTTCTGCCTTGCTTTCGTCCCATTTTTGCTACACGGTATCTGCCGAATCTTCAACAAATTTAGTGAAACGACCTCGTTAAGATTCAGGACTCTCAGATATAGTGGAACTATGGGGACTAAATGGGGACTGTGAGGTCATTGAGAAAGGGGAGAAGGCCAAGACATTCATGGAATTCTTCTAGAAAACCTTCGAGTAGAAATTAGATCCCACCCTAATCAAACAGAAGCGAAAGATCAGGGCCTGCCCCTGACCGCCTGACAAATTGTCCCCTGGTTGTCAAGGACCGAAGCTAGCTTCGCCCCGTTTTGCCGACTGATGCTAGAATTTGTCGCAACGCGGAAATTATTCGCAAAAAACGAGGCTTTCAACAAGTTGGCCTTAACCATGGAGAAGATCTTCTCGGTTTCAGGGATGTTTCTTCATGGAGGTCAATGACCTTCCATTAAAGTACTGTCAGCTCGTATTGTGCACGGAGAATGTGTCTTATACAAGTTATGTTTGTCCTTAAATGGCCTATATTATTTCATATATGAAGCCTATTTTGTTGAATGTCTATTTTAAGTTACAGTGGAATCGATAATATTGAGACTTAGTAGCGTATATTAAGTCACTGTGGGTGGGTTGTATCACGCAAGTATTGCTGCATCAAGTTAACTGTAACATCTTGCAGTATTTTCTCACCGTATGAGAATGCCGCTGAGGAAATGTCGGCAACTCCAGTCCTCTCTGTGCGTAGGAATTCCTCTGCCGTGAACGTACCCCCTTTAGCGAATCGTGAAAAGCGGTGTAATTCGTGGTCTCCACGACATTGTCGAGTTGGAGGTTGGTGTATACTAGGTACATATGTATGATATTTAACAGGGGCTACATACGCACTGATGAATGAGTACGGGGTTGCTTGTACATTATTTTCATCAGCCCTGTGGGATGTTCAACAATGTCAACATGCGAGGAACATAATGCAGAAGGATGGATCCTAGGATTAGGTATTATTCTATTCACTACTAGAGAATATGCCCTGGCAGTTGAAAATATACGGTAGTAGCCCTACGCAGTTCTGCTGTCGGCATCATCGCTCGACGGCGGCCTACTTTACGACCATGTCGAAAACGGGCCACGCCCAACACATCATGAGTCATACCCTCAGGCTCGAACTAAATTCCCACTCACGTAGGCATACCGGCCCAATCTCCAGGAAAACCCCGCCATATTTGATGCCATTCTGTTCCGAGTGTAGGAAAGTTCGTGATATGCTTGACGAGGGTAGCAATGAAGGTATCTTCGTCCGACTACCATCGGCGTCCTTCTCGGAGTAGAATATTCCTTTCTCCATGGAAAATCCACCTAAGAGGCTAGAGCAAGGCTACTACATTCTAACTTCGTACTGTGAACCCACAGTGTCGCACATCACGCTGAAGTGTTAAATGTCAATGACATCAAAATGACAATGTAATTCGACTTATACCTCAAACACGAAAGAGAGCTGAGCGTAAGAGCTGCTGCACCCCGTGCTCGCGAAAAATTACCCCTGATGTTGTGTGCCTATCAGCTGAGATACCAGTTACCAACTTGACCCCGGCCCTTTTTGTTTCTCCCGCCATCGAGATATTGATATTCAGCTTGGTGCTAAAAGCCATTGGCCGTGAAAAACGAAACTGGCGCGCTTTGAGATTTTATCCACGCGTCCGGACTGCCCGGCGCCATTCAGTATAGAGCTTAGATAATATTAGCTCCCGATACAAGTCAATTAGACATTCCGACGCTACTAAAGCGCGAAATTCAGGTACACGAACGCCATGTCTCATAAAAAAAAAAGACAAGCTTAAATTTTTATAGAGACAAGGCTAGGTCCAGGCCATCATGAGTCTATGACCCTGAGGAAGATCGCCCGTGGCTGCTGTCATAATAATCGGGTTTTACTTCTTTCTTCCATTATTGGGCCAATAGAGCACGAAACCAGCAGCTAACCGAACGAGTCTTAGCACAAAAAAACCACTTAAACCGCAGGAATTAGGGCTGGAATGCAGGGATTGAACCAGCTTTCGTCAGATGTCGTTCAGGGTTTCGAGGCCAGCTGACCTCTCTCCTTGCATGCCTGATAAAATGATCAAGTTCTACTTAACGTCGCAAGGTACCTACACCTACATGATCTCGGCATTCATCAAATAGGAAATCCCATTATTACCAGCGCGGCGCGCTACACCTTAATGAGACTCACATTCAGCGGCACCGAGTTATCAAGCAACATCAGCTTTGTGAAGACATGACCGCTTACCTTAACTGTCAAATCTCATCTTCCTAAGAGTCTGGAACTGTTGCTTGTTTAGCCTGGATCACTTTGCCAGTGGGTCGTCGGCGCTCATCTGAAGCGGATATGATCGAACACCGTTTTTTTTTTCTTGTTCATTTCACCGCAACGCCAACATTCGATACGTAGCCCATCCATTAATGAAAGGCCCACTGACCCTGGTTGAAAAAGCTTTGACCTGGATCGTGAAATCTCGTCCCCAGCGTAATATCCCACTCGAAAATTCTTTAAGATTTGTCCCTAATGTCTGTGGAGCCACGACAATCAAGTGGAAACTTCTAATGTTCTATGAGTCTTCCATGATATGGTGGAGTTATTACTCATCACTCTTCTACTGTTAATGAGTGGATTCAAAGCCGAGGTTGAGAGATCTATGGTCAGTAGTTTATGCGGTGCTCCCGAGATTGAGCTTTGACTTTTTTTTTTTTTTCCTTTTCCTATGGAAAACTGACCGCTGGAAAGAGAAAACAAAAAGGGTGGGAAATAATAATAATAATAATAATAACAAATAAACACCGGTCCGTAGGCAATATGAGGACCAGCATAATTACGAAGCACTAGAAAAAAATAATCAGAAAAAAAAATACCGACCAGTCTTCTCCCGGTTTGGTAATGCGCAGCCAGCTATTTCGGGTAGTGTTCAATTTCAGGTGCAATTAATCGACTATGCGCGCCACGAATGTACAGTACATTGAACAAAATGTCTTGAACAGGGGTATAATGTAGCACATGCTGAATTGACAGGGTTACCAGGGGCTTATGCTTGTTTCATTTTCTTCCATGGGGGATACACAACATGCATATCAAATTCACAGGCCACCCCGGTCCAAGCCCGCCAAGCGCTCTTACAGTACGTTATGTACATGTATTCCCTGTTCCCATTTTGGGCTGCGTCACTGTGGCCCTGGTAGGGTTGGGGGTATTATTTTTGTCACTGCTCGTGAGGTTTGCGACACGGCCTGACATGTACCTCCATGCCTAATTCGTATGCTAATCTTACTGAGAGATTAAGAATCAATACCTGTTGACCTATGTACTCATAGTCTAGCGGTGTACTTCCGTAATGTGTCGTACTAGTAAATATTACTTTGAGCCTTGGAATGGGCAGGTATCTTGCTCATCTCGCAAGAAGGCCTCTATCGTACATAAGGCAGCCGTCTCCCCCCCAGGATCTCGACGGATCTCAAGTTCACCTGACAGACCAACAGCACCACAAGCAAAGCAATCGCATTCATACTTGAATATTCTATCACCAGCTTAGCCTCCAAAGCTTCTGCCTTACAAGCACTTACAATATCTAACCTTACCGGTTCTATAAACCCCACAACTATCACAATGGCCGCCATGACCCCAGAGTTCGATATGTCTTCTCAACGACCTTCTCAGCTCCCGCCTTGCCCGGGTCCTCCGCCCAGCCGACCTCTGCCTCCTCTACCCAAGAGTGGCTAAGCTGGTGCTATTCACGAACATTGCACTCGAGTCTCCTGGACTCGCCTACAAGTGCCAATCGCCAACGATATAGATCGATATAGGGAGCACCGAATGCCCTCTAAAGAAGCAGCAAGGGATAGAATTATGGCAACTAAGATTATCGGACAACGCACCACCATCGGGGAGGAATTCCTAGGGTTCCGCTCTCTATTACTATTCTGCCCTTTTCCAGCTCTCGACTCATCAAAAGGTGCATCTCGGGTATGCAAGTGATCGCAGGTTGTGCGGCGTTGCATTGTCATGCATGCGTTGAAAAGTTCCTCCTGCTCCCGACCCCCTGGCATCGCTACAACCTCACTCGTTCGCGCACACATGCACGAACCCTGCATCGACATTAATGAACGGCATACTGCAGAATCAATCCATGCCACTACGAAGCCGCCAACGTACCACGTCGAATACGCACCTCGATCATCCTATTTTTGCCTTTCGCATGCAACAATTGCTCCGCATCTTTCAGAGCTGGCTCAGGATCACCAATTCGTCGTACATTCTCTCATCATTACCCGGGCCGGTATATCTGTACTATTTACAAGGGATATCTATTTTTAATATTGATCATTCAATCCATTGGGCATGGGAGGAAAGCTATCAGTTATTCATGGTTGGGAAATGGGGTCTCTTTACTGGACCACCCCTGGTGTTTATGGCATTTCCTCTTTTTTTTAACGTCGTCAACTGTACTATAGAGAAAGCATTGCCGTGGCATCGTTCCTCAAAAAAGAACGACCATGGCATGCGCTGGATACCCCCACGGGAGGACGGTGGCAGAATTCATGAACACGGGAATGGGTTTGGGGATGGCCTACGGAACAGCCATGAATGATACCGGGGAGATCAGCACTGAAGCGATCTGGCCCATTTGAATGACGCGAAGAGAACTATTTTTACTACTACTCATACTACACTACACTACTGCGCTATGCACTGGAATAGTCATATTGTAATCAAAACTGTCCTTAACGGCAATTATTATCCACAAGCTCATTTGCCTTCAAGTTAGCCCTTTTGTCTCACCCCTGCCCTCGGTTGGAATCGCGCGTTGTTCTCATGAGCTTCATGCAGTGGTTACCCGTTTTGGGCAATTTTTTTATAAGCCGGGCCCCACGCTGGGCTAACCGATTACGCGAGTCAATGTCTCGAGACTTGTCACAGCGAGTGGGACGTAAGGGCGTCAAAGTCGGTGAATCCAGGGCTAATCCGCTAGGCATCCTGGGCATCAAAATGCGAACAATTAGAACTTTTTTTTTTCTTTCAACCCAAACTCTCGGTTTGAGACAAGTGCGGCTCGCGCGTGCGGCCCACTAGGGAGGAGAAGAAATAAAGAGGGGATGCTGCGGCCGTCGACCATATCTATCTCCCTTACATCAAGTTGCTCGAATAAGACATCATGATTCGACGATAACACAGTAACAATTAGAAACAGAGTTCGAGCCGTTGTCTTGGGTTCATCGGGATCTGATTCTGCTGCGCACAATTCGCGTCGCCCGGCTAAACTAGACGTTGAACAAATCCCAACGCCGAACATGTGGGATGGCTGCGGGACAAGCGCATTACCTGGTTAGGCAGATAGGGTGTATGTATATGGGACCAGTGTGGTGGGTATGTAACTAATGGAGTGGATAATTCTACTTGATATCAGAGGAGGCTTATTATTAAGCGTGGACATGGCTAATTGTCCCTCCTAGCTGGATCAACGGCCTGTCATGACTCGTTGGGAAGTATCCATTCTTGACGGTGGCTCGGCATATCGCTTCCCAAGTTCGCTTATCACTCAAGGAGTAAGCAGAATGTCCTTCCATATCTCGATAATGGTGGTTGTTTTATTGCCTTACTTCAACCTCACTTTACTCGAGTCGGACAACAGATATTCATTCTAATCAGCTGATGTTGGACGAGAGCGGCACAGCATCAAAGGGTAGGACAAGAGAACTAATAGTTCGCATGCCGAAGTCCAAAAAGAAACCAACGGCCAACTGCATAAGGCAAACTGCGCACGAGGGGAACGAATCTTCCGCGGCCATGATGAAGAACGGAGCGGAGTGGGGCGGGGCCTTCAACGAGCCTGCGAGCCCGCCCTTCGTGTTCGTAGGATTTCCTATTCCAGGTTTTTCTGGAAATTCACAATATGCAACCCAAGAAACCCTAAGACGGAGACGAAATAGGGTACATGTAACGGACCGCGTGACCCCATCCAGCCATCCTGCCTGCACGGAATCCCAGATGCGGGAGATTTTCATTTTGGTTAAGTCAAAATTTCGTCACTTGTCCGATTGCTTGTGTTTTATTTGAGAAACGTGGCAGCGTGGCTGGTCTCTCCTTTTTCTCCTGCCTTCTCACCCCCGCTCACCATGTTGTCGTTATCGGGCAGATGGTCCCGTGTCTCGCCAAGCCCAGACGGAAGCGAACAGACCCGATAGACTGTCTCAATTTACGTGTTTGTCTAAGTTGAGAGGTTGATGTTTATTAGTATCAGAATTACTTTTTAGCACCTTAGCACATTAGCATCTCGGGCAGGCGGACATAAGCGACCAAACTAGTCCGATAATCTCATCCATCTCATCCATCTCATCCCCACCTGTCGTTCCTAGACAGCTAGACTAACCGCAGGGTCGACTTGTCGCTTACAGAGTATGTATGTATTTTGATCTTGGCCCGAATAGTTCATGTGTACCGGTACTACCGGTTCGCACGTAGCGTATTTCTTTTTGATTAGTGTCGTATCCGATAATCAAAAGCATCGTCCCATGTGCTCTTTCTTTGCCACCCCCTGGATCATCAGGGGGAGGCAAAAAAGAATACAATACATCTGGGGAAGAATTGGGAAAATAATGGTGATAGGGAATGTACTGTAGGATGGGAAATGGGAATAAGAATAGGAATAGGATGGTTGGATTTCCTAACCGAGAATACCCTCCCCTTACCTTCAACGCAATTGAATTGAATGTTATGTAGAGTACCATTCTGCCATTTCAATGTTGATTGTAGGTATGTACATTGAAACATGGGGAATTGAGAAATTAGTGGAAGTACCTAACCTAACCAAACCTCAACCGGCCGATAACAGCCGTCTCCATGTCTGTCTTAGGTTGCCTCAGTAGTATAATGACGTCAAGAAACCTCATGGATTAATTGCGCTTATCAACACGTGCCCCAGACCCTGAAACGAAGCGATAACCAAAGCTGGGGATGATTTTCGACATTTTCGACATTTCCACCATTAAACCCGGATTAACAGGTTCACAGCTCATCAATGCAGGATTAGCAGCGGGACGATCGACTGCAACTACAGCTCAAATCGGATTACGAGATCCCCCTAGTGTAATCACGCTCCTGGATGAAATTTGTCCCCCCAGGTAGCCTACCGTAGGTGAGCTAGGGTATAGTTGCGACCCGAGCACCCGAGCGCATAACGCACCGTGGTTCACTTTCAAGCGAGACGCTCCGTCATGCTTCCCGGTTGCGACTCTGCCAACGCTTAAGGTTGAGGTGCATTAGTCACTACTACGACCGCGAACTCATGGCCTTATCACACGACTTGAGTATTCTATTGGACATTTCAAAATCAAGTTGATCTGATCCCCACAAACTGGCCGAATCTTTGCAGCCTTTCTCTTGCAGCCTTGAACACGGCAGCACGGCTAACCCCAGCCACCGCTGTTTATTCTTTTCTACCCAATGGCTTTGGAATTGCATGTCTGGGGTCCAGCCTTCGGCCTCGACTCCATCGAGCCCGAATGTCTAGCCGCCATCGCATGTTTCCGTTATTTTGTGCCCCGCGAAGATTGGACCCTGATCGCCAGCAATGACGCTGCTATTAGTCCAGCTTGTATGCCCCATCCTGATCCCTCCTAATCAAACAGATGTCGTGATCTTCACGTCAAGATCTTTCCTCCCAGACCTGAGATTGGCTGCTGATCAAACGTCCCGCAGACCGTCTCCCTGCCTTGAATCACAAAGGTACCTGGACTTCTGGGTATACGGACATCGTCTCGTACCTTGCCAAACATGGTAATTTAAGCGTTGACGATGACCTCACACCGCTTCAGAGGGCCGATTCCCTGGCTTGCGCCTCATTTCTGGCGACCCGCGGCTCTGGTTTGCTAGCCATGTCGCTTTACGTCTCACCGAGGGCATGGACCGAGATCACCCGGCCCGCCTACTCGACGCTACTCCCGTTCCCGCTCACGTGGACCGTACCCCCGGCCATCCGCGCCGCTGCCATCGAAAAGGCGAAGCACCTTGGCATTGGACACCTAGCAGCCGAAATCGACGAACAGGAACCGCCCGCCAGCGGACCAGCTGAAACAACATCGACCGGGTTCCTACAACTTCGGGACCGACTAGGTCCCAGCAGGACCATGCAGCCCGAGCACACAGCAGCGATCCGCTTCCAGCACTTCGCGGAGGATTTCTTCTCGGTACTAGACCAGCTTCGAGGCGACAAGAAGTTCTTTCTACGCGATGATGACGAGCCGTCGTCGATCGACTTCCTCGCCCTTGGCTACCTGCAGCTGATGCGTGTGCAGACGCCGCACGCCATCCTCAAAAACGCGCTAGAACGATCCTTCGCCCGCCTAGCGGCGTTCGAGAAGGACATGCGCTCCTTGGGGCTCGGTCACGAGCTGTCCTGGAGAGACCCCGCGGCGAGGGGCACCCTCGGCCTGATTGGTCGGTTCGCGGAAGGATCGCTGAATGCGGTGCCAGGCGTCGGGCATGGATGGCGGAAGTGGCGTGTGGGAGGCGTCAACGCTCGCGCCCAAGGACGCGACGATGGTGATAATGACGTGAGAGATCCGTCTCAGCTGATTATCGCCGTCGGGGGAGCCGTCGCGAGTCTGGCCGCGCTGGGTGCCGTGGCGCTTTTTAGGGTGTTGGCGCCGTTCGGGGCGAGCACGCACCGCTTCGAGGCGGCGAGGGAGGATAATAAGAGCGGCCTGCACCGGTTCGGCGAGATTGGATCCATTTTGCATGGCTTGCCTGTGTGGGAACAGCCTAAGAGCTTTGCGAATAGGAAGGATACCGTGTATAAAGGGGCCGCCGTCGATGTCGCTGTTGAAGTTACGGCTTTGCCTGGTGAGCCGCCTAGGAGAGATATGTACGCCGTGGACGAATCGGATTATGAGCTTCCTGACCGGACTGATTGAGTGAATTGACGAGCTGATGGGATGGGCTGAGCTGAGCTGAGGCTACAAATTAGCTACAAATTAGGGGACCATGCGGCTGAGACGATGAATGATAGAGTGCAATGATCAATGACTGGATGGTAGGTACCTAAGGTTCATTGGGCGTTGGGCATGTGATACCACGAATTGAGAATTTATTACACGTTAAGGATAATTCCCACGTGGGCATCATGTAGTGCCATGTGCAATTCTACGCCTTCCTTCTGTGATAAATCCTTTGGTCAATCCATACGAAGCACGTAAGATGCGTGTATGATAGCGTGAGCATCCTTCTGCATTGTAAATGTTGTTTCGTCCCAACGTGCGGGCAGGTTTAATGAGTGGTGCAGTTTCGTTGTCCGTTTTTTTCTTCCTTCATTGACTATAACTTTCACTAACTCTATATAGTAGGTGAGGAATACACATGGTACCATGGGAATGCTCTTTCAGCTGTAATATTTTAGGGCTAGATAGCGTGTTTCGTTTCTCGCACTCATGCCTTTAGAGGCGTTTGATAGATTCATGGATACGGATGAGTAAGACCTAGTTTTAACAAAGTTCTAGGGGGATCGGGATCTGATCCATCCACAGCTTCGGGATGATTTCTTATTCTGCTGTCGTACTGCTGATTCGCGTTACTGGAAGGGAATGATATGATATGATATGTGAACGATCCTGTCTGCGATCTTTCTCCGCGTGGGCGTGGATGCGCAGCACTAATGTATTCCGCCGTGCTCATATGCTTGATATTCATGGAATATTGAAGTCAGCACCCTTTCTAGTACTGGTACATTGTGATTTACACCTGATAGATTGCTAGGGCCTTTTGTTCTTGTATTGTCGTTTGCCCCTCTAGGGATCCAGGGGATCGCTACTCTACATCCCGCTTGGCTCCTATTTACTTGGCTTTCTTTACTCTGTATACTTCTCCTTAAGCCTTCCGAGACCGCAGACATAAGAGTGTAGGGGTTTAAAACTTTGGAAGCGAGAAGCGAGCTAGGACACCGCGAGGGCTCAAGAGCAGTATGGGGTGTGTGGAATTACTAACTTGTTGTTTCAAGGTATCGAGAGTAAGTGCCAAGAGGGCGTTTTGTTATATTTCTATGATATTCATGGTATCCTCTAATATTTCTCGTCAACCTCGTACATGGTCTATACCGAGTTTTCTACCAACACTACGGGATGGATGTGAGAAAGATAACTCCCATGACGCAGCTATTAGATCTGTCGGATTTCCTTCCCAATCATCTCAGGCCGCTCAACTTCCCATTCGTCGCGGAGAATCGCGAACGTCAGGTCGCTTACAAGTAAGCTCTGCCCGAGACTCCAGACGAGGGTGATTGCGTAAAAGAAATTAGCGTTTCCGCTACCAGCGTAGATCCATAGATAGTAGAAAGCCGGACCGAGAAACGTGGAATAGAGGATAGTAGACGCGGTTACGAATGAGTATCTCAAGAGTGGGAACACGTGTCTGAACAGCGGTACCATGGCCAAGAATAGGCTCGTATCAGCTATGCTGGGGTAAGGCTTGAAGATGGCAAAGATGCCAAGCAGTATTGTTAGCACGGCAAGGGGTTGCGAGCGGATGCGAATCGAGAGTCCGCCCACGTAGCATGAGAGGTGTAGCCAGAATACGGCGAGGAAGAAAGCGCGGAAGGAATCAAACATCTCGACGAAGAAGTACCACCAAAGTCCGACATTGGGGGTTAGGTCCGTCAGCGTTAGCTGGATGCCATAGGTCGAGGTAATGAACTCCCAGGACCCAGTGAGGAGGTAAGAGACCCCGAATAGGACCGAGAGACAGAGGGTAACTACTAGGACATTGACGCCCGCAAACTGCAGCATGGATGATGTTCTGTTCGAAGAGTGCTGTCGGTCGTACGCAAGTAGTATTAGTGGCGGTAGAAGTAAGATAGGATACATTGAGAGGTATGTCGCAAACGAGAGCGCTAGCATGGCGGTAAATGGGTGCCCGGACACAGCCTTTGCTATTGCGTGGAGGATGGCGCATGTAGTAAAGACATTGGTCGGCCGAGCCATGCATGTTGCGATCGTAAACGGGTTAAATAGAAAACTGTCCATGATTACTATTAGTATAAGGCTATATGGTATTAAAGAGGTGTCGTGTAGAGCTCATACATGGCTGCGACAATGTAGCCGCTCCATCTTCTCTCCTTGCGGGCCGAGGTAAAGAATCTCGATGCGCCCGCCTCACCCGATTCTGCAATCTTATAGAGCGCATCGGCGCTTAGCAGGTCGACTATGATATACAGGATATATGCGAATATGGGATACTTCGACGGGTCTGGGAGGAGGGAGAAGAGCGGGAGGAGTAATGGCGCCTGGTGGTAGACGCCGCCGTCGTACGGCGAGACATTATGATTGTACAGGAACAAGCCTTCTTGCACTGCAGAGACGATGAGTTTCTCAATTCATTGGTATTTGAGGGTATCATCCTTACGTCTCTTGAAACTCGTTACCGGTGTCGAGATTTCGACACGGTCAGTCAGCAGATCTGGAAGTCCAGGAAAGACAGCGTATAGTATTAGTCGCAGTAGAGCAGCAGCGGCATAAAGACCGGCCGTCTCCTGGAAATGCATTTTACCGCGATTCATAATGCAATTCCATCGTCGAAGATGGTTCTGTGTTTCTAGCTCAAGTTAGACTTGAAGGTCTGAGTTGGATTCGTTCGATGTTCTTGTTCTATTGTCGTTCGTTGTTCGGATTCTTCAAATTTGGTTAAGAACACATCGGCAATCTATCCCGTGTCTTTCTTGGCTGCTTCCAGCTGGACACTTTGCTAGCTTTAGCGTAGGGGTGCTTTGAGGAACCCCCTGTGAGTTTCCAATTCAAGGATCAATGGGCACTCGCTGTGTTACTGGTAGCTGAGTCTTATCGATACGCCATACTAGCGTACTTTAAGTTTAGCTCCGGACCCCAGAAAGCGGTCAAATCTGGCAAATCTAACAATCGCAAGAAAAAAAAAGTTTGGTGGGGCCTGAAACTTTTTGTCCATTTATTCAATGAGATTGTCGATAGCTGTGTCGACCAGATTTCTTGCTTTCTTAACGAAGATACAGTAGGAAGCAACTAAACTTATCCCGAAACAATGGGTAGGATAAAGAAGAAGGGAGAGGCTGGAAATGCCAAAAATTACATTACTCGCACACAGGCTGTGAAGAAACTCCAGATCAGCCTTCCAGATTTCCGAAAACTATGTATTTGGAAAGGGTAAGGAAATCATTGCCTTGTCCAACAATTGGTCGCATAGATGGAAGTTTCTAACTGAAGCTATAGAATATTCCCACGGGAGCCTAGGAACAGGAAGAAGGCTTCCAAGAGCTCTACAGCCTCTACCACCTTCTACTACGCCAAGGATATCCAGTATCTTTTGCATGAGCCCTTGTTACAAAAGTTCAGAGAACAGAAAGTCCTCGAGAAGAAGATATCCCGAGCGCTTGGTCGTGGCGATGTTACCGATGCAAGCCGTCTTGAGCGCAATGCCGCCAGACCTGAAAAGACAGGAAAACCTCGATATACTCTGGATCATGTCATCCGAGAACGATACCCGACCTTCGTCGATGCTCTCCGAGATCTGGACGATTGTCTTTCTATGCTCTTCCTCTTCGCAAATCTCCCATCCACATCTACCGTCCCTGCTAAGATGATCGCGCGCTGCGAGCGACTATGCCTTGAGTTCCAACATTACCTGATCGTATCACAGAGCTTGCGCAAGTCTTTCTTATCTATCAAGGGTATCTATTATCAGGCGAACATCCAGGGCGAGGACATCCTGTGGCTAGTCCCATACAAATTCAACCAGAGAGTTGTGGGAGATGTTGATTTCAGAATTATGGGCACTTTCGTCGAGTTCTACATGACCCTTTTGGGTTTTGTCAACTTTAGACTATACACTTCTATCGGCTTGAAATACCCGCCCAAGTTCGACCAGGCGAAGGATGAGCAAGCCGGTGAGCTCGGCGCTTTTAAGCTAGAGGGCAATCTTACAAATGCTATTTCGGATGAGGCGCCGAAGCAGCTGACGAACGGCGAGAAGGAAACTGGCCCAGATCCAAAGACACAAGCCGAAGTGAACAAGCTTATTCGAGAAATGAGAGAAGTAGATGTCGACGGAGATAAAACCGAGAATGAAGCGGATAAAGAAGAGGTTCCGACTGATGCAATCGACAAGTTCGAGCCCGCTGCGCCGGGTGGTGATGTTTTGCCTCAACCTAGCTACTCGGGTAACGAACCCGAGTCGTTGTTTGCGAACTGCACATTCTACTTGTCTCGGGAAACCCCAAGACAACCACTTGAGTTCATCCTTCGTGCGTTCGGCTGCAAGCGCATTGGCTGGGATGCTACACTAGGTGAGGGCGCATACACTACCAACGAACGTGACCCATCTATCACGCATCAGATTGTCGACCGCCCGGTCATACAGGCTGCGATGAACGAAGAGGGAGATGGCGAGGACAACCAGACGGCACAGAAACTTGCACCGAATCAAAGGATGCCTGGTCGAATCTACGTGCAACCGCAATGGGTTTGGGACAGTATAAATGACGGGGAAATGAAGCGGCCAGATCTCTATGCTCCTGGTGCCCAATTGCCACCGCATTTAAGTCCATTCGTACAAAATACCCAAGGAGCGTACGATCCCACAATACCATTAGAAGAACAACAGACCGAGGGCGAAGCGTTGGAAGATAGTGAGGAAGAGGTGGATGAAGACGAAGAGGGTGGAGATGATCTTGCTGTTAAGCAGATCGAAAATGGTGCCGATAGCATGGATATTGCTCAATCCGATGATGAAGAGGATGAAGATGAAGATGTTGGCGATGATACGTTCGGAGGCTTCTCGGAAGACGAGAAAGAAGCGAACGAATCAGAAGACGATGAGCAGGCCGCTGAGCTGCAGTATCAGCGAGAACTCGAAGCCGAATTGACGGGCAAGCCAATTAAGCAAGCACCATCAAACCCCCAATCCAAGGCCAAGGCAGAGGCGAGAAAGAAGCTCGCGAAGGCCGCTAAGGAAGAAGCCGAAGAGCTTGAGAGGGCGAAGGGTATGCTTAGCAAGAAGAAGAGAAAGCTGTTCGAGCAGATGCAGTATACCAACAATAAGAAGAGCGCTGAGGACCAAAAGCTCAGGGCAAAGAGGAGAAAACTGGAGAAACAGAAGGCTAAGGCAAAGGCGTAAAGGGTTACATAGGAAAGATTTTGGTAGATGTTCCAATAATACCAATGAAAATAGTTTCGTAAGATTCAAATGATTTTTACATGTGATCAGTAAATGTGCCGTGTTGCTGTATGAAGAGCGTCGTGTTTTCCCTTTTACCTTGTAGCTCTAATCGATCAGTTACCCTAGAGATTAAAAAATTTTGGGTTTTCTATTTGGCAACTTGAACTTGTCCCTCACTCACCCTCATCAACTTTAAACCACCATTTACACCAAACCCCCAATCAATCCATCAATCAATGTTATCCTTTAAACAGACTCTAAAACGACGGCCATGCGATGGCATCCACAGCGGATGAATCATACGAAGATGTATCTGGTGACGATTCTGAGTACTCCATTGAAGAGGATGAGCGACCTAACAGGTGGCGCGGTCCTAAGTCGACATGGCAGCACTTCAACAGAGAGGAGATCGATATATTTACAGCGCTCAAAGAGATTCGCGATAGGGATCTGTCAGTGCACCTGTACAACGCTTTTGCGCTGAAGCAAAGATATAAGAAAGCAAAGGATGGGGTTCCACCAGATGGTCCGGTAGCTGGCAAGGTGGGTGGAATTGAGTAAATGATTAATTGAGTGATTGAATCACCTAGACGCTAATGCGAAAACCAGGATATCGATGCAGCGACAGGTCAACTCATTCAGTCGGATAACTGGCTGCCGCAGCGGTCATGGACGGCTTGGCCTATGCGCGCGGATAAGGTCCCGCCGCCACAGGACATTGCGAAGAGTCTAGCGAATGATCCGGATGAGAGATTTACATTTAGAAAGCCTGTTCGCGAGATGCCGAGCACGGTTCTGGAGGAAATCATCAGTGGCGAGATTCTGAAAGCGGCCAAAGAGAAATTTAATGCTAGGCCCTGGGTCAAGTCGACTGAGTCCGACGAGGAAGCGGACTCGGATAATGGAGGGGTTGAAAATGAAGAGACAGATGATGAGACGGTGGCGTCTGCATCTGCGACTAGCCGATCACAAAGCAGATCCAGATCGAGATCGAAGTCTGTTAAACCCGAGTACGCGAGCGGAGATGAGAAGATGGATGTAGATGGGCGCTCACCCTTAGAAATTCCTCTACATGAGTCGCCTAAGAAACAGCGTCTGAGACCGGAAATTTCTACGGACGATGACCTCTCGTATAGTCTCTTGCGACCGTCGGCTCGGCATATACTCGCTAAGCTAGACACGACGCTTACGATCCTACACAATGCACAAGAATCTACGATAAACTACCAATCAGACTCGGGAGATTCAGAAACATCGGAGTCCTCACATCCAAACAGTCGTAGGACACCATCTAGACAGCGACAGCGCTCGCAAACCCCTGCTGTCAGAGGTAAGAGAATAGGTAGACCCCCGGGGCCTTCATCCCGTACTGTATCGCGTGCTCGGTCAAGAGCAAGAGAGGCGATAGCGCCATCAGAAGAAGGTCCAACAACTGAAGGGGAGGATAGCTCTACTAAGAAGCGTAGAGGAAGACCAAAGAAAACGTACCCCCGTCTCGATGGCGAAACTGATCGGGAGTTTGCGATCCGCATTGCGAGACTGCGCAAGGAACCGATACCTGTCTTTTTAGATGACCTCGATCCCGAACCGGAACCTCAATCCAATCAATCAGACGCAGATGAAGTCGGAAGTGAGAGTGCAAATTCCGGTGATGGCGAGGAGACCACAGGCCCAAGACGCGGGAGACCCAAACGACGGAAGAGAACGATATCAAGAGCCAACCGATCTCCCTCTCAAGCTTCTTCAACCTCTGCCAACAGCAAGCGGCGTAGACCGGGGCCCGGACCGTCGAAAACGCGCGTAGGGCTCCGAGACTGGAGAGACGTGCTCGGAGCAGCAGCACTCGCCGGATTCCCAGCTGCAGCACTTGATCGTGCGGCGAGACGATGCGCTGACCTCTTCGGCCAGAGCATGGCGCTACAAACCCTAATCGAAGGCCCAACAGCGCCCGGTCGGAAAGTTCCTTTGAGCAAAACGACGACATACGTGCCCGGGATGCCGCAACCACCACTCCTCGAAGAAGACGCAGATGAGGACGAACAGCAAAACCGGGGCTCCGTACGCACCACAAGCATAGCACCCGGCGCCACCTCCGAAGCCGAAGCTGAGTCTTTGCAAAGACGCGCACGCTCGCGAAGCGTCTCGCGACCGCGGGTTCGCAGTCGATCCAGATCCGTTTCCGCGGCGCCGGGGTCCTACCTCTGCTCCTTCCGAGACTGCCCGCGGGCTGCGGACGGGGAGGGCTTCGCGCGGCGGGCGAACTTGCTGCGGCATTTGAAACTGGTGCATGGGTGGACTGCGTCTGAAAGCGGGGGAGATGATGCTACGACTCCGACGACTGTAGGAGGGCTTCCGATGGATGAAGTAGATAGCGAGGATGAGATGTATGGTGCTGTACATGTGGATGGGTTCCTGAAGACGATTAAGATGCGCCGGGGATGGCGGGCGGGGATATTGGGGAGGAGCCGAGGAAGAGGAGGAGCGGCTATGGTCGTGGACGGGCGAGAAGTAGAGGGAGAGCGGGAGGTAAGGATGTAGGGACCGATACCGATGGTGATGGAGATACAAGGATGCGCGGCGCGAACGTGTCTGACGAGTAAATCATCGTATATATAAAGAATTATTGCATTATTATGTAGAATCATGAGTGATCCTTTTCACTCTTAATTTGCTCTCCTATGCTCATATCCCGGCTCCTAGATGCATCAATTTATCCCATCCTTCTCATCTTATTCCACAAGTCACCCCTATTGTCTACTAACCATCCCCTACGAGACCATCGACTTAGCAGTAAACTGTCTCTCAACCTCATCAGCAAAGTCGCCTATAGTATCAAACCGCCACCCAAACGCAACCTTATCCTTCAATGCCGCATAATCACCCCCAATACCCGACCCATCCTTCCGGTCCCCGCCCCGCGAAATCCACACACTCGGCAAACCCAGCTCCTTCGCGGGCACATGATCAGCAACCAAGCTGCGCGCAACGTGCAGCAGCTCGCCCTTATCCTTATCCACGCCTAGGTCCGCCCGCAGGTGTCCGAACAAGTACTCGAAGTTCCGCCGCGCCGGCTTGTAAGCTCCGATGTCCTGCGCCGTGTACACGGCGTCGAACCTGGCGGGAGCCAGCTTCTCCAGCGTCGCGGATATGTTCTGGTTGTCGACGTTGGACAGGATCACCAGCTTGTAGTGCTTCGATAGCTTCTGCAGCCCGCCGATGGTGTCGCGGAACGGTAGCCATGTCCCCGGCGAGTTGCCGAAGGGCTCGGCGATGCTGTCCGGGAGCCCGGGCAGCTTGAGCTCGTCGCGCGCGAAGGATGTGATGGCTTCGGCGAGGATCTCGTTGTAGGGGAGCGTGGGGTGGTTGTGCTCGTAGGTTCTAGTCACGGCGCTTAGGCGCTTCATGGCCTCTGTGGGCGGCTCCTTGTTGAGCGGATGCGAGGCTGGGAGCTGCGAGGTGAGGTACCGTACCGTGTTCAGGAAACCGGTTTCCCAGTCGATGAGCGTGCCATAGCAGTCGAAGCTAGACGTGGGTTGTGGGTGTTAGTATAAGAACAGCCCACCTTGTAAGACATAGGTCGTGTGAAAGTTCACCTTAAAGCTTTGAAATTCGTTAAGTCGGGGTATTTTTCCGCGGGCGCCATACTCGGTTTCCCGCTTCAATGGTGAAGCTATACCCAGTAAATTGTTTCGAGGATTCCAAGGCAATTGCCTAACCTAGATTACTCTGGATGATGTGTAATCCCTCTATCTTGAAGGTTGACTTGCGTCATTCGTGCTTTTATATAGGACTTGCCATTACATCACTCTTAGGTAGGTAATGCCGAGACGTAGCCCCTCGCCAGAGTCCCCGAGATCCCCAATTATGCTGTCTGCGGCAAGCTAGAAATTAGGTACGGAGCAGCGAATCACGGCTCCAGCCTCCGGCGGACGATACCTTTAATTACTGCATTGGGTAGGTGCTGAGTAGGCGCCCCGAATCTCACGGAGTGCGCATGATGACAAGGGCGCAATTGATCACCGAAAAACGGAGTTCGAGATGGCTCATTGCTCGGTATTAATCAATCAAGATCACATTTTAAATAAGAATAGACTTGACTACGACGTGGACTATAGTCTGATCGCTAAACGGATATTGATATTCTCGTGGATTTGTTCTCAATTCATTAGTATTTACCCTGCTTTTAAGTAGGTACCTGAATTCGGTACCAACGTGTTCTTAGGTGCCTATAAGTACCTACCTTAATCAACAATATTATATCTTTTTTCACAATACTTGAATCGTATTTCATGACTTTTGCTCCAGCAACCACTTCATACCCTTGGCCGTGTCTTGTACAAACTCGCGACTCCTCTCCAGTTGGGCCCAGTTCGTCCAGAAGTAATGACCGAACCCTTTATATATGTCCAATCGAGTCTTTACTCCCGCCTCTTCTCTCAACACCCTTTCGTAAATCAGTCCCTCGTCTCTTAGCGGGTCCAGCCCACAGATTTGAAAATACGCCGGCGGCAAATCACGATGTCCATCGTCGAGCGCTCCATATAGAAACGGCACAGCTTGTGCATCGGTCCACGTCGCCTTTAGTGACCCGTGTAAAAATTCGGCAAACTCGATGCCGGACCTAATCTTTAACACGGGATCCTTATTGGTGGTAATGTCTGGGTGCGAAATGTACTCCGATCGGTATCGCGGCGAGATCAGCGCGGGTGGCATGAGGCACATTATCGCCGGTACGCAGAGGTACTGCCCGGTTAATGGTGGGTTGAGCTTCTCGTCTCGTGCAATGTGCGCCAGAACTGCGGTGATATTGCCTCCGGCCGAACCGCCACCGATGATGAAGCCGAGGGATGGGTCGGCACCGATTGACGTTGCGTTTTCTGCTGCCTGGCCAAAAAATACCGTAAGTGGACGGAGCTGTGGATTAGAAGGAGTTGAGAGATGGAAATATGCTTACCCATTTCAATGCATCCCAGCTATCGTTGATCCAAGCTGGGAAGGGGTATTCGGGAGCCAGCCTATCATCACGCCAGTATTGTTAGTTCCTGTCGCTATATCTGAGGACCTAAGCTACCTGGTATTTTCTTGTGTGTCAAGGAGACATTCTCATTGCCATCAATCACCACTTCACACAATTAACTCACCGATACTCAACATTGACACATACAGCCCCAAGATCGCGACTGAAGAGTCGGCAGTTGGTCTCTTCGTCACTTAGATCGCCCATGCTCCAAGCGCCCTCATGATACATGACAATCAAAGGGCTTCCTTGTGCCGGCTTCTTCACGGGGCGGTAGATTCGCACTGTAATTTCAGCGCCATCGCGCACAGGGATCTTGCGATCTTCTTCGCTGACCTGGTCCGGGATAGGCCCTGGAATGTACCGGAGATGATGCTTTTCGCGGAGAGTCGTAGCCCGATGTGCACGGAACGCTGAATGCGACTCATCCCCGAAATACGGATCCGAGGGTTGTGGGTCGCGGATGGGGAAACGGGCTAGTGCCTATTGTTATGTCGGCGAGTCTTCCCGAGATTTGAATGCTCGTCTCAAGTGAACGTAGAGCAGAAGGTAGGGGAGGTAATAGGCGGGGAATGTGTTGTGAGACGCCACTAAATGACACGAGACTCACATCTGCCATAGCTGGGTCCATGATGCCATACGCTGAGAGCTCTTCCTCTGTGCGGGGTGCCATTTCGAATGCTTTAATTGGGATAGAGGATACCTAAGAATCAATTGATGCGATATCGAATAGGTTAGATCGTGACATCTTCCACGAACTGTGGGAATGGAAATTACTTGGCCGAGATGCGTGATGTCGTCATCATGGTCTACCTAGTCCTTTGCTTATCTAAGCCTTGTCTCTTCGCGGCAAATACTACCGGGGCACGTAGGGTATGGTCATGACCATTGGGTTTACTTGGGATCGGAATCAACGGCTATAAGAAAGTGACAGTGAATCGATTACTAAGTTGAGGTTGTCTTTTCCAGTAATTACCTACCTATTTACCTAAGGTACTGAGTCGAAATTCTAGGCATGTTTCTTAATTACGATTTAGTTGGGAAGTTGTAGGACTTTAGTCTTGGGTCTTAGGTAGATGAAAATTCAATGGCAGTGCTGAGGTTTTCGGAAAGGGTGTGGTGCCAAGGATACGCTCCTAGAGAACGTATATATAATAGGGGATAAGGAGTTGCGAGTTGACTTATGGCAAAGCCACGAACGAAGATGGCAGAGTTGCAGTGTCTACCTCATCATTATACCTACCTAGTTTGTTGAAATATAGAGAATGTGCCCCTACCTCGGTCAAGCCATATTTCCTGGTGACCTTGGCACCTGGGGGCTCGTTTTATCTCTGCGCCACATTTTGGGGGTTTCTACTCACGACTGATGGCCCAAATATACCTATATATAGAATAGATATTGGAACGGGGGAGCCGATGCCGTCGTGTCACTTAGGTGATTTATTATGGTGATGGACTTTCGCAGTCGCATTGGCTGACATTTTTACTTTGAACGACCCCCGTTATCTTAGTGAAACGATAAGACTCGACCTTTCACTGTGCCATGTAAATAGGCGGAAAATGTCAAAAATAGAATAGGATATAGGTCCCTACTGTGTTGTAGTATAATAGGTAGATATAATTCGTGAGGGCGGTAAGAACAAACTAGAGCATTATGATAACCTACCTATTTTAACTGTCATCGAAACTGGAGACGTGCACTATCAAACAGGAACAGACACCATTCTGGCGATGAATCAAACTAATCAACTTGCGAATGGATCTTTCGAAGGCCGTCCTTATGAATGCAATAATAGGCTGATTACCAATGCCTACTCAAGCTCTGAGTTTGGAGCCCATATTGCGGTCCCCCTTTCGGAGATTGGTGGATCGCACAACCATGCGCCGACGCAGTCTATCGTTAGTTCTTTGTCAGGCAGGCAACCCGAACCAAGGCGCTCTACACATAACCAGTCTGAGGCGTTTAATAGAGCGAGTGAAGACATCGATCGAGAATCAGCCCCTGAGCTCGAGCTAAGCGAGCCTACGACGCGAGACGAAGAGCCGCTGATTGAGCGCCCTGTCTCTCACGGATGGCGACCTAACTATCTTCGAAGACGTGTCATTGTGACATTGGAAATAATATTCCTGATAGGTATTGTGGTGCTAGAAGTCCTTGATACTGTTTCTGAACGGCATGGTGGACTAGCGGATGCCAACCAAAGTCTGTTTTACCTTTGGGCACTCTTTCCAGCAACAAGTATGTACACAGGAAGAAAAAAACATGAATTAAATCTCACTTATCTACCTAGTTATCACCATAATTCTCGCATTCTGGGCTAGAATCGAATATCAAGCCTGCCGATACATACCATGGGTTATCTTACAGAATGAACGTCAAACACAGAAGTCTCCGGCGCATAAGCACGAGAATTCGTCGCGTACCATCCTTCTCGACTACACTAACATGTGGTTGCCCAAGGCAATTCTGTGTGCGATCAAAAATAGACATTCTGTCATCCTCTCGTCTATCTTAACGTCTACGATCTTGAGAATTTTAATTATTTTGACATCAGGCCTCTTCGCTACCAATCTCATTACCTTCCAACACGGAGCCGTGCCCGTAGATCTACTCGATCAGTTCTCTAATCATACTCCAGAGATGCCAGACGATTTTCAATATGATCTCCGTCCATATACCGCTGAACGAGCGTCGTGGAGCGTAGGTCTCACATACCCGAATTTCACCCTTCCGGGTATAGCGCTTCAGGAGTTCGACGTTGAGAAGGCTCTAGGGACGGTAGAAAATTCAACAAAGCTATCGGTCATTGCTGATGGAGTCAATGTCTCTTTGGATTGCGAGTCTTCTAATTCAACAATTACTACTTCGACAAACCCTCAGTATGGTGCACTACTTGCCTACCGGGTTTTATCGAATATTCAGGATACGAATTTGACGGGAACACTAAGGGTTGGGAATTACATTCATGCTGATGGTTATTTCTTAGTTTACTATTCAGAAGACCCAGTCATGGAGACCAATTCTTCGCGGCCACTTTTCATGGCCTTGGTCATATCTTCGGAATGGGATGATCAAAGCAATACATCTCATTATGACAGCACGGCATTAGTTTGCACCGTGGCATGGTCAATCAGCCAATTCATCGTTACTTCTAAAGAAGGCATCCTCTCAGCCAATGACCTTCCAGGCAGCACAAAAAGGGGTATCAGCGGCGCACTAATGGATTTCCTTTGGAGAACTGAAATGAGCATAACGACGTACGGCCCAAGTTATATTTCATTTGACTTCGTGAGTCCTCAAGTGGATTCAGTCTTCATACCAGATGCAACTGATAATGCTACCATGGTTCCCTTCGAAGTTGGTATGAGACTCATTTCAGAACGTAAAGTTTTGATATCAGACTTATTAGACCCTTTCACTTTGGAGCAAGTCATGCGACTCTACCATACCCACCATGGAGCGCTTATAGCTCACTATGATCTCCGTAATGCGACGCGAGGCAAAACTACAGGGTCTGTAACGGAGATTCTCAATCGAGTCGTCGTCCAATCCCCAATATGCCAAGCGATGGTAGGCCTGCTTGGCTTGGCGATACTTCTTACATTACCCCTGGTCTGGCAAACTGCTCCAAAGGACGGGTTCGTACCCCAAGAGCCACGGACACTCGCAGGACTGGCCATTCTTTTATCAAAATCCGGCGATTTTCTTAATAGGCTTCGTGGCCATGGCCAATCAAATATGAGAATAATCTCAGAGGTCGTCCAAGGGGCATATTATACTACTGTCATCCACCGAGCTGAGATACCCCTGTTTCCGAATTTCCAAATTTGCAGATTAGAGCACGAAATCTCTACCGAAAACCAAAAACTACCTGCCAATAAAATTTGCACAGACGTCTCTTGGTATCAACCGTGGACTCTACATCCAGCTTCACGTACCGTTGCCCTCGTCTTTACTCTTGGGTTTCTCATCAGCCTTCCCGTATTACTCAATCTCTCGATAACCTCCCACGGCATAGGTATCGCTGTAGATAATGACTTGCAACATTATCTATGGACTTTAATCCCGTCCGCATGTTTTGTCGGGTTATCACTCTACCTAGGCTCATGCGATTTTGAACTTCGCAGCTTGGCGCCCTTTGTGGAGTTAAAAACGACAAAATCTTCATCTAGAGGCCTTTTCATGTCCTTCATAGACGAAACTGGCATTAGAACATTCTGGAACTCGACAAGAGGCCGTCATTACACCATATCTGCATCCAAGACTGTTGTCTTGCTATGCGGCCTATTACCTATATTTACTGCGAGCCTCTTTTCCGTCGAGACGTTAGACATGGTGAAAGAAGTACAGATGCAACAGGATGAATGGATCGCTTCAAGTAACAGTGGTTTTGATAATTCTTACTTGTCGGGACTGGCTATTCTAACAGGAAATATGTCATATCCACCATGGACATACGAAGACCTAGCTTTTCCACGAATAAGTTTGGCGGATTCAAGTACGCTTGATTCAAACTCCCAGATAGTTGCGGAAGTCCAGGCCGTTAGAGCAGTTTTGAACTGCTCATACTTTGCTGGAACGACAAATTTCAGTTTCGACATCAACAAGGAACACTATGACTGCCCATCAACTTCTGTGCCTTTATGTTCCGGCCAGCAATACCCCTTTGCATTAACATTATCCATTATCCCTTTAACTTGTAACGGCAGATACTTAATGAACGGAATACCAACAACAGCCTATGCCTGGGGCTCATGTGCAGATGTTGGGGAAGATACATTGATGGGCCCTACTTCATACACGGGAGTTCTTGTCTGCGACGAATCGTTCGAACAGGTAAACGTCTCAACGAGACTATTTGGACCTAATCTTGAGATTCGAGAAAGTCAACCTCCTGTCGTAAATGAAGGATCGGCAGTACATATTCCCCTAGAAGTGAACGCAACATCGATATATCAATTATTATCAGGGGCGAAGGCTGCTAGTATGAGGTCTAACTTTAGCCCTAATGGTTTTTTCGCGACGTTGCTCACGTCGCGGTACGCCATACCCATAGAGTGGCTTGGTGATGAAGGGCATAAGAATGACGTTATAGGAGCAATCAAGAAGCAACATGGTATTTTACGGGCTCAAACGATTAGTAGCGGAGCCGGTTCGCGGCGGCGCTTCGACAACACGACAACGGACCCTTTGTTTGTACAGCAGAAACCTCCAACCCGGCCTCCCAACATACAAGCAGACCTTTACTACGCCGGACGTCGTGTGGTCCAACACTCTGCCACGACATATGTATTGATAACAATCCTTGTCCTGGTATTACTACTCAACATGCTTGTGATATGGCGTTCAGAGAAAGAGGGTTATCGGCATGCCATTCCTAAGCCTCCTGGGAGTATTGCTGCAGTGGCTAGTCTATTTGCCGATTCTACATTTATCCATAATCTCCCAGAGAATTCACAGTGGACATCGGAAAGTAGGCTAGAAAAACATTTCCAAGGTAAAGCTTTCCGCATGGGTTGGTTTGCACGGGTTGATGATGATGGTGAACGGAAGTTTGTTTACGCTATTGATGCGATGGAAGATCAAGATTTCGAAAACGACGATCTAGAGATGAGAGATATCGAGTAGTATACGAAGATAGTATGAAATCCACGCCCCTTTATTCAGTTTCCCTTCATAACTTTGTTAGGGGAGTTTTGAACGCCAACCCAGGTACTGTTGGATATGTGTCCTTTCGAAGGTCAATGCACCCAATATTCCAGAAGAGCCATGATAAATCCGTCTGTGAGATGGAAATGAATTCAAATCAACCTGAGTTCGCCGATTGAACTGCTTTGAGAATCATATCGCGTATCTCAGAAGGCTTGCTGTTAATGCTACACCGCCGAAATTGGAGACTGCGCTCTTTATGCTCTCCACGATCCCACGTGGATGCCAATTTCCTGCTAGTATTCTGCAGAATATCATCGACGCTCATTGGGTCTCCTTGGAAACCCGGGAAATAGCTTGAAAACGGCCATCTTGTTAGCCGGCTAAAGGTCAACCTGTCCACTTTAGTAAAGATGACAATGAAATTAGCCTTCTGGAGCAATGAGAAGTCTATCAGACTTTCCCAGATTACGACCTGTTCCTCAAAATTTCCCGATTCTATATCTTCCATTACGCCAAAACAGTAGCTAGAAATATCGAACGTGAAAATAACAACTTCGGTATCGATAATTGTGTGGATCCATTTCCTACGTTCTGCCCGTGCACCCCCCGGATCAACAACTTTGTATACTACGTTGCCGAAGCTGATAGGATGCTCGGTAATACCTGTGGTTGTTATTGGTAGTCGACGGATATCTTCGATAGTGGGAATGTAATGTGGATGCGAAATACGGTTATAGGAGTTGAGAAAACTAGAGCATGTCAGATATTGAAGGACAGCATACTTGTTCGTAGGCTGGCTATGATAGGGTCTTGTGAGGAAATAATGACTTACTATTCGGCCTCTTGTGGGCCTGCTTCATCATTGAATATTCTTAGGCCATACAAGGTGCGTATACCAGGGACCTCCCATTGGACTTTCCAGTCATGGATAAGCCGATCGAGACCTCGGGTCGCCATGGTTTCGATAGTTCTATCATAGAGAGGGTCTGGGAACATGTAGGTTTTTTTGTTGGATGTAGGAGATAAGAGAGAACCAACCCTACGGTATTTTTCACGTAGATCTTCATACTGCGTTTTGGAGATATTATGTAGGTCCGCAATGAAATCGAGCAGATATTTAATGCAGGTTGAGGTATGTTCTTGAATTGTTGACCGATATAAGAGAAGTGTCATCGAATTGTGATGATATGACTGCCCAGAAAGAGACTTGAATAAAGTGCTCTTGCCGCTTCCGGAAACGCCCAGTAGACATAATTTCTTGGATGCCTCGAGACCCTGTGCTGTCGGTATCGTGAGCTGCCTTCCCCGGTCTGCTCGTAAGATTTCTTCAAACGGGGTCTCGGGTCCTGGAATGATATGCCTAGGTAAGTCATGTTGTGATTTCAAGCTCTTAGGACTATCCATGATATTTGACGTGTTGGCGTGGGAGCGATTTGCGTCATGATACTTTTTCTCCGTTATTGATACTTCAACGCTTACGGACAATGGTAGTGGTGCATGGTAGGTAAATTTGCAGCTCATCTGAAAAATAGATGTTTGAGACGTTTGAGAGCCACCCTGCTTCAGAGGATCTTCACTGCGTGCTGCTATTTTAGAAGAATTTGCGGGGGAGTTGCGACGCTCGTCCAACACCGTCTTACTAGCCTTAAGGCTTCTGTATTTATTGGCTGCGACTTGGATCGCATGTATTGTCGGCATCCGATATGCCTTTGACGAGAAGAGAATGCCATCAAAATCGAACGAAGTGCCTAATGAGGTGAGATCTTGGGTCCAATTACTCCGAATAGTTCCAATCGATTCCGAATCCTTTAACCAAAGCAAAGACGAGGTATCATCTTTGACTCGACTGAATAAGTCGCGAGACTCCTTTGAAAGGAGTTGATTCCTCTGCTCAAAACTTGAGCCACTAAGTAATAATTAGTCTCCGTTCATTTAACCGATTGATAATCATAAATTTTACCATTGTAGAGTACTTAGAAGACAGTTGAGCCAAATCACTTGGTTATTTAAAAGGGTTTGGTAATTCGTTATGGTAGGCTCGTCCCAAAGAAAACGGACCTTACTCCGTTTTGTTAGTCCATTGGACTTGCTACGCTCCAACGACGTCAAGCGCTCGTCGAGTACGGATATAATAGCCTCACAGCCTTGCGATGTGATTGACAATTCGCTGAAAAGCTGTTCATCGTTGGAAGTTGTGAGGCTGCTTGAAGGAAAATCGGCTATCTTGTTAAGAACGGCCTTGAACGAGGATAGCTGGCCTAGGAGTAGGTCGATTTTGAAATCAATAAACTTATATTGTGACTTGAGATCGAAAAGGGTTCTCATGCATTTAGCAGTTGTGTCTGCAATGCCGACGAATGCGCCGACAAGACCGATTGCTGACACCGGGTCCATTGCCTCGTTGCTAGTGGATGCTTTTTTGGAAGATTCTTGGGGAAGGACTAACGCTTTACTCTCAATCGTATTAGCGTTGCAATGTTCACGTATATCTCGGCGCTCGAATTTAGAAACAATTGAAATGTTTAAGGGAAGAAAATGGTGAATTTGGAAAGTTCGTAAGAGATGAATAGCGAGCTCTGGATTCCATAGCGTAGAGAGTGCCTAATAGATCGCCTTGCGATGCACCTTATTGTTACACCAGCGAGACGCTGAATCAACATCTTGGCGCCAACGGTTTACCCGGCATGTACTCGTAAAACCAGAATACATCGCTAGGCAGGCTGCAGGCGAGTACCTAGGTAGGTATGACCGATCTTTAGGTATGTAGCCAGTGATAAAATAGAAAAGGATGGGACAAGGTTGTCAATATTTCGGCCCCCCTTCTAGTTGCATGAGGCAGTCCTTCGTCCTGCAGGCTGTTTGCCCGCGACAAATGACTAACTTTGTAAGGCTTGGAAACTGAACAAAAAAAAAGAGATGCCATTCCGTTTCAAATAGGAAATTAGACAAACTGAAATGTAATACAAATTACGTATAATACAGTTAAAACGGATAGCTTTCCGAAAATTTCCAAGTTTCTAAAGACATAGAAGACGCCACCAGATAGGGGAATGGCTGTCAGCTAAAGAACAGCTGTCTAACAGCTGACAGCCATCCCCCCTATAGACATGGCGTCTTCCGTCTTGATCCTACCGACTCTTCGGAAAACGGCACCATCTATATGAAGGCTACTGTTATAAAACTCGCGTATAACAAACGATTGTTTTATTATCTCGGCAGTTGCGACATTACAAAAATTTCATTGGTATAATGCGCTTAAGTCCTATGGCAATAAATGACCTCTCATTAATTACTCCAGCTGAAAGATTTCCGCATTTGACAGGTGGGAGGGAAGGCAGCTCGCAATATTTCCCATGATGCAGACCTTACTCGTAGCTGAGCTGTGGGGTTTGCTGCAAGGACGGCTGCCTACCCGATGGGAATACTTCTCACCATCTTCATTGGTCGCTAAATAAATTAAGCTACACTCATAGCTTCAATCTGACCTGAATACTATGTGATGTTCGACCTGGGCATGATGTGATGTTCAAGTCGGCTGTTACGGATCTGATAATGTGCCAATTCATTCCTTATAGATCTTCTACTTAAGTTCTTGGAGTCGTCCTGATTTCCAACGTTTCCGAGAGACCAAAAACTCGTCCTCAACCCTGCATTTGTTCTACTATATCTCCTTTCCCTGTGCATCTAAATATTCGTCGCAGCCCGTCCTCTCGGCCTAAAATGACGTCTTCTTACCGTCTCGGTTCGTCGTACGTGAAGTACTTGTACAGCCCGTCAAACTCCGTCTACGATTTCGGAAAGGCGAGTTTCAGCATCGAGGGATGGGTGAAGACCTTCAGCGGTGGCCCCCTAGTTGGGCGAAAGGCACACGAGGGGGGCTCTCTTCATGGCGGATTCTTCTTATACCTTAGCCGCAATAAGATTACCTTCGTTAATGATGACGGGAGCTACTATAACATCCTCGAATCTTCGGATATAAATGTCTGTGATGGGAATTGGCACCATGTAGCGGCCGTCCGCTCGGGGTCTACCGGCTCTATTTACCTTGATGGGATATCGCTCCCTACCACGCAGAAGGGCAACAAAGAGCCACCGCTGAGCGTCAACTCAGTCGACCGGCTCACCATCGGCACAGTAGACCAGAATGGTCAAGAAGTTCAGTTTCTTGACGGTTATGTCGCGGAGATCAGGATCTGGAATGTCGCACGCACTGCAGATAACATCTCTCAGAATCTCCATCGTCGTCTTGGCCCGAAAGAGATGAACCGCAACCTGGTTGGCTACTGGCCCGGTGACTTCGGGCTCGCACTCGACTTCTCTCTGACAAGATCCCCAACCAGTATCGTGGGGACTAATCATGGTGCCGGAAAAAGTCCATCTCTTGCCTTACCATCTCCAGACAGTTTCCTTGGCCTCTTCCGTGGTGTCTACCGAACTCACTATCTGGAACCCAACTCTGATTCGTGGAAACCTTCAGATGACCTAACAGTAACATCTCAGGGATTCGTGGTCCTTGGGAGCGACACCATATTAAAGGATGTCGAGTTTGATGGCGTTTCCCTTTCTTGGCCTTCGAGCGGCAATCCTTACTCAGGAAGAGTCGCCTTTGCTACATGGAGCTCTAACTCCGATTACTGGGCTACAGCTCAAGAGCGACTACTATTTGAGGGGACCTCTGACTCGAAGCGCTACCGTGGTGCTATTGCGGCTAGGCGTGTCTGTTTCGGAACCCTCCTTAATATCGGGACGGCCCAAGTCATGTCCTGCGTCAATCCCAGAGTAGGTAGCCCGGTGACTCTTGACAGCCGCGCGATACCCCTGAGCGACCAATTCTGCAAACTTGATGTCGGAGGCATCTTGCATGCCGACTCCAACCTGGCGCTCAAACCCGGAAGCTCTGATCGTCCGGGGTACAAGATGTATTTAACAACTCCCACACTAGGCGGAGTGCATCAGAGCTGGTCGTTTGAACCAAACGGCACGATTGTACTCAGGAAAAACTCGAAGATAGCACTGTCTGCTGACGCTCAGACTCGCTCGGTCGTGACGGCAACCGCTGACGCCAATGACCTTAAACAGAAGTGGCTCATGCTACGGGATAGCAGTCAAATTTACAATGGTTTCTCGCCTAGAGCTGTCTTAGCTGCCATTGGGTCATCTGGTGTGGGAATACGGGCTAAAGCCGACGGGGACTTTGCGCAATCTTGGTACATAGTGGGTTCCAGCTTCATTTGCGCATTTCCCACCCTTGCTCTCACCGTTACCGGCGGAGTTGGGACCGCGCTCACACTTGAGAAATGGTCGCCAAGCGATGCGAGACAGCAATTCACCTTTGATGGCAGGAGAATCACACACAGCATCTCTGGACTCATCGTCGTAGCTAGAGGCGGTCTATTAGATGGGACTCTAGTCTTAGCCCAAGCAGACACGACGGGAGAAAACACACAATGGACATTATCCACGATAAACCATTCTATAGGTATTGGGTCAAACGCGAGTGAGGTAGCGAACAAAGCTCCCACCCCAGATTCTACGTTCGCCGGGGAACTGCATCAAGTGTCCCAACCTGTTCGCCGCCCGAAAAGGCAAACTTTCCAGGATACCTTTTCGAATGGACTTGCAGTTGGCGGCACGACTACATATGTAGTTAGCATTACCACCTCTAACGACTTCGGTGCTGGGACAGATGACAAGGTCGAGATGATTCTAGCCAGCCGGTATGAGCAGCGGTCACTCCCACCACAGGAGTTGAAGACAAGCATAACGCATCCCGACAATGCATTTGAAAGAGGAAACCGAGATGTGTTTGTTCTTGAGGGGTTGGATGATATTGGGCAGATCACGGATGTGACTATCAGGTTTGCGTACAATACATGGTACTTCGTGGATCATTGGAAAATCGTGGCCATGTCAGTCACAAATCTCAAGTGGCATACAACATCGCTGTGGATGGTGCGGCAGGAGAAGGGCAATCTCGCACCTCTGTCAATGGACACTAAGACGACCAGGACATTCAGCATGATGGTATACCCAAAGCCCAATTATAACTGTACTATGTCCCTCTGCAAGGCACCGGCGCAGGACCGCATAGGCCAATGGGCCGGCTTCGACCACACATGGATTGAGGTAATTAACAAGACGGGGCGTCCTGTTAAAAAAACATACTTCGACTGTGCTGGAGGCCACGGTGGTCCGAATTCCCAGTATGGTCTAGTCGAGGGTGTGTGTGATCGCAACGAGGTTGTGCGGATGTCAACTGGCCACAATATCGATCCTGAGCACCCTCTAAAGGAGGCCTATGGGACAGCCCGGACAGATGGTTTTGAGAATGCAAATGTGCGCTGCGAAGGCCGCTTAAGATGGGATGGACAATGTCACCAGATTGCGTAAGTCCAATCCTTCCTTTGCGCAGAGTGCTTGGGGACCTTTGGCACACATTAGCCGAGATTCATATAATTTGAGGCATAGTTGCGGATGTATTTGGCTCCTTGAAAGAGCCTACAACAATTGTACCATGGACTCCGGGCTAATATCGTTCAGGAACCGTTATCTCTGGACCTGTGTTCCCCCGACGTCAATCGACGATGCTCCACTCGAGCAGCAGCCCAATGGATACGGTCTTTCCGTCTTTGCTTTCGGCAAGTATGGTGTCGGATTTCGCGAATGGTGCGAGGCTAATGAATTCGGCGATGTCGCCCCTGATGACTATACCAGCCTCTATCCCTGGGTCCAGACTATTGTGGGATCTGGTGCAAGGTCCCAGGACGTTGTCAAGAGCACCGCAGACTTCCGAGCTGCGATTGCTAAAGTCCAAGACCCTAAGCCCGACGGCAAGGAAGTAAAGGCATTTGTCCAAAACCTGTACAAGAAGCACACGAAAGATGAGATCATGAAGTTAACTAACCTTACTAGAAGCCAAGTGGACGAGTTGCTCCCGGATGAGGGTTGGTTTGGTTAAACAGCTGGAGGTGCTTGGTTGTGAGTTTTAGCAGTATATGTGCTGAAATTATAGCGCCGAACAGTGCTCTGTTGCTTGGAACCTTTCATTTAACACGTTCTGGAATCACATTCTCTTCTATCGTTTTGACGCAGAATGAAAATAGTGAATAGGTGAATAGGTAGGTAAATAGAGGCTGGCAAAAATGGTTTCTTTAACTGCCGCTGAGGGTCGATGGTTTGAATAGCTGCTTTGGGTGCCCGACTGTCGTAGATAAAGAAGCGCAACCGTCCAAGGTGGCATTTACAGATAGGTAAGAGGGACATCGAGGGGAATATCGTGGACCTCTTAGCACTGGGTGCCACATGGAGCTGGTGGGGTGGTAGTAACCCCACCTACTACTTTAGGCAACTACTAATATACTGCCCCCAATTAGAATCACTTAAGCGTTTAAAAAGGGTATCTCGAGGTTTTATTAAGCATTTTAAAATTTATAAATATTTAAATGCTTAGACATTTTTATTCTTTTTACCTTATTATAATTTACTTTAAATTAAGTAATAATAATTTATTAACGCGTTAATAAATATAATTTTTTAAAATTTATAATATTTAAGCTTATTTATATTATATTTTATAATAAAATTATTATAAAAATATATAAATAACTTTAATATTATTAAATATATATAAATAAAGTTTATATTTTTTAAAAAAGCTAATTAAAGTAATTTTAATAATATAAATTTTATTTTAATATATTACATTTTAAATATAAAAATTAAATAAAAAATTAAATAATAATTAAAACTTTATAATTAATTATAAGTAATATATAATATTAATTATTAAATAATTATTTATTAAGTAATAATTATTTTTTTATAAATTAAACTTTTAAAGGTAATATTTATAATAATAATAATATATTTAAATAATTATATAAAGTTATAAATAAATTTAATATTTTATTTTTAAACTTAACTTATAAAAATAAAAAGCTAAGTTAAAATATTATTAAATATTTTAAATAAAGTATTAAAATTATATTATTAGTTTTTAATAAATTATATTTTATTATTAATAATTAAATAAAGTTTATTTAACTTTATAATTATTAAAAATAATTTAATTAGCTTTTTATATTTATTAATATTTATAAAGGTTAAAATAATAATTATATTTTAATAAGTATTATTATAACTAATACTTAATATATTAATTTTATAAAAATACTTACTTTTATTATTATTATTATAATAATATTTAATATAATAATATAATATTAAAATATATCTTTATTTATTTTATAACTTTTATAAGTATATTTTAAAGGTAAAATAATGTTAATTATTATTATATATATAATTATAATATATTAAAAAGATTTTTATAATTAAAAAAAGTTAATAAAAAATTATTTTTATAATTAAAAATAAGTAAAAATATAAGTTTAATTTTTTAATAACGATATATTTAATATTAATATTATTTTTTTAATAAAAAAGTTCATTTAATTTTAAATTATAATTTTTATTAATATTTCTTTTTTAATATATATATATATATATATAATAAAAATACTTATATATTTAAATTATTAATTCTTAAAATAACAATATTATTAACATATATTTTCTTAACTTTAATTAAAACTTAACTTATATATTTAATAAGGTTTATATTATTTATTATTATATTTAACTTATTTTTAACCTTTTTATAAAAAGAAATATTAGTAAATAATTAAAACTTAATTAAAAAATAATTTCTTTTAGTTAAATTTTAATTAAGGATTTTCATTTAATTTTAATTAAAGTTTAAGCTATTATTTATAAGCTTAAAAGTTATTAAATTAACATTAAAAAGGTTAAAAGCTTTATTATTTTATTTAATAAGGTTAATTTTTTACTTTTAAAATATAATATTAAAAATAACTTTTTAATTAATACTAAGCTTAATTTAATTTAACCTTTTTAAATAAGTTATATAAAACTTTAATATAATAAGTTTTTTAAAAATTAAACTTATCCCAACCAGAGGTTTTTTACGCTAGAACTCGATTTAAAAATTACTATAGGAAATGATAAGGTAATTAATAAATAATTAATAAATAATTGATAAGAAATTAATAAGTAATTGATAAGGGAAAATAAAAAGAACCTTTAATCTTTATAAAATTATTCCTCCACTAATCCTAATCGTATAAAAATGAAAAAAAATACTACCAGATAGCGCATTCAATTCCGCACATTTTGGTTCTGAATACACGATCATAGCCCTTCTAGAAGGCGAGATATTTCACTTTGAAATGGTATAGTTAATTTGAATATCCCAAAAAGCTTTGAGCCATTGGAGCCACTAGAGCCACTGGAGCTTTGAGCCATTCGAGCTACTGGAGTCACTGGAGCTTTGAGCCATTCGAGCCACTGGAGCCACTGGAGCTTTAAGCCATTCGAGCTACTAGAGCCATTAAAGCTTTGGGCTATTAGAGCTACTGGAGTCACTGGAGCTTTGGGCCATTAGAGCTACTGGAGCCACTGGAGCTTTGGGCTATTAGAGCCACTAGAGCTATTGGAGCTTTGGGCTATTAAAGTTTAAGAGCTTTTATATATATAAAATTTAATATCTTTACTAATTCCTTATTTAAAAATTTAAAAAAAATATAGCTAAATAAGGCTTTAAATTATTATTCGAATAATATAGGATATACGTGATCAGCCCCTTTCGTTAAAAAGTTATAAAAGATTAAAGATAAGGTTTTAAAATTAAAAGATATATAATTATAATTACATATAAATTCTATTACGTAATCGTAATGGCGTAGTGGTAATAATTGTAGAGGTAATAATCGTAGAATTTAAAATTAAAGCTTAGGTTCGAATCCCACGTAAAGTAAAAATTTAAAAAATTATTAAATAAATAAATAAATAAATAAATAAATAAATAAATAAATAAATAAATAAATAAATAAATAAATAAATAAATAAATAAATAAATAAATAAATAAATAAATAAATAAATAAATAAATAAATAAATAATAATAAATAAATAAATAAATAAATAAATAAATAAATAATAAATAATAAATAAGAATTAAATAAAAATATTTAAAAAGTATTAAAATAGAAATAAATTTAAAAGTTAAAGATTTAGCCTTCGGTTGGGATATTACATAGATAAATAGATAAATAAGAATTAAATAAAAATATTTAAAAAGTATTAAAATAGAAATAAATTTAAAAGTTAAAGATTTAGCCTTCGGTTGGGATATTACCTTTTTTTCTTACTTTATTTCTAATTTAAAACCTAACTTAAAATCCCTATAACTAGCCTTCCGCGAGGAAAAATTTTTGAACCTTTTTTTTTATTTTTTAAAAATCCCCCGAACCCGAGCCTAAGCAAGGAGTAGGGCCGTGATTTTTTAAAAATAAAAAAAAAGGTTCAAAAATTTTAATAAATATTAGTTAATAAATAGGAATAAATAATAAATATTAATAAATAAATAAATATTATATAAAGGTAAAGTTTAAAAAAAAAGGTATATATGTTTTAAAAGTAAGTATTAATATATACCTTAATATTTAATTAATTTTATAAATATAAATATAATTATTATTAATTTTTTAAATATTATATAAGTATTTATTTAATATAACGTATATATTATTTTTAAGGATAATTAAAACTAATAAAATAATAAATTATATATAAATATATATTAAAATATAATTAATTATTAAATATTAATATAAAATTAAAAGATATTTTATTAAATATAAGGTATTATATTTTTTAATTATAACTTAAATAAAAAGTTTATAAGTTAAATAGTTTTATGCCTTAAGTTTATTAAAGGGTTATTATATCGAAATTTTATAAGAAATAATTTCTTAATTAAGCGAAAAAGTCGCTTAAATAAAAAAGTAAACTACCGGTTATATATTAGCTCGTGCGTAGTAAAGGAGGTAAACTTAAGGCATAAAAAACGTTGTAAAAGGCTTTATTAACGAGGAAACGTCCTTAATTATTATTAATAAATAAATATAATATATAAATATTAAATAAAATAAATAAGCAAATGTAAAAATATAAATTTAATATACTTATATAAAATATATATTAATTAATAATAATAAAAGTTAAAAAGAAAAAAATAATAATAAAAAACATATTTTATTTAATTTATAATATTAAATTTACATATATGCTTTAATTATTACTTAAATAAATATTTAATATTTTATTATTATTTAAATTATTAATAATTAATACTTTAATATTTATGTTTTTTTTTCTTTATATATTTAATTTTTTTTAACTTAGGTTTTTTAAAGGCTTATTAAGCTTTTTATAATATTATGTTTTTATTTATTTATTATATGTTATTTATTTTTAGCTATTTTTAAAAATAAGTTCCTTTTAAAGTTAAGTTATTTTTAAAAATAAATCGTTTTTAAATTCGAATTATTTTTAAAAATAAGTTATATTTAAAAATAAGCTAATTTTAAAGTTAAACCACCTTTAAAGTTAAGTTATTTTTAAAGTTAAGCCATTTTTAAAGTTAAGCTATCTTTAAAAACAAGTTACTTTTAAATTTAAATTACCTTTATATTATTAATAAAAGTAACTTTATATCTTTTTTAAAGTATATACTTTATACCTATATTTTCTATTTAATAAAATATTCATAAAAATATATAAAATATAAATATAAAAATATAAATAATTAATATGTTAAATAGGGATTTATAATTTTTTATTATAATTATTATTTTTATTAATATTAAGGTATATTATTTTTTAAAACTTAAAAATAAAATAATGTTTTTTTCGTTTTCTTTAAAAATTATTTATCTTTTTCTTTTACATTATCCTTTATAATAATATATTATTTATATAGTTAATTACACTTTTAAACAACCTTTATAAGTAATAAAAAAAATCTTTTTCATCCTTAATTATATTTTTTAATAAAAAGCTAAACCTATTAGTAATTATTTTTTTAACTTAAATATAAAAAGGTTAATATAATTTTAATTAATAATCCTTTAAAATTATTTAAATATATTTTTTTCATTAGCTATAAACTTATCTTTTTATTTTTTATAAAAGAATATTAAGGAATTTATAAGTTAAAAAAAGTATAAAGTTATAATAAAAATATATTTTAATTACGTTTTAAATAATATTAACTTATTTATTTATATTTTAATGGATAAAAATCCTTTAAAGTTTAAAGTAATAAATAAAGCTTTATTAAACCTTATATATAAACTTAAAGCTAATTTTATTTAACATTAATATATTTTTTTAATATATATTTAATAATATTTTAAAAATATTAAACTAGGAATTAAAAACTATATTATTAAGTAAGTAAATATCTTTAAAATTATAATTATATTAATATTAAATATTAAGGTAATAATAATAAAATAATAATTTACCTTAAATAGTTTAATTAATAATGTTAATATTTACATAGAACTTTTATATCTTATATTAAAATAAATATAGTAACATTATTAAATATTTATTTTAACTAATTATTTATTATAATTACTTAATAAGCTTATAAAATATAAGAAAAGAAAAAGCTTACTTATATATTTATATTTAACCTTAAAATTTCTTTATAAATATTAAACTTTTTAATAATATTTAATCTTAAATATTAAAATAAAAGAAAGAAAAAAAAGGTAATTAGCGTTTATATTTTTACCTAATTTATTAATTATAAAGAATTCCTTATATATTAAGTTTTCTAATAATATTTAAAAATATTAACTATTAAAATAAAGGAAAATAATTAATGCTTATATTTTTATTTAAATTATTAATTATAAGACTTTCTATTTTTACTAATATATTATATAAAACTAATTAATAAAATTAAATATAATATTTAAGTTATATTTAATAAACTTAAAAGTAAGGATAAATAATATTTTAAGAACTTTTAAATTAATATTTATACTTATATAATTACTTATATTATTATTAATAAATATAAATAAGTTTAATAAATATTTTCCTTAGCTTTTTAAACTTAAGTTAATAAAAATATAAAAGTAAATAAATATATAAAATAATAGTTTTTATTTATACTTTTTATTATAAAAATTAACTAAGTTATAATAATAAATATATTTTAGCATATATTTAATATTATTATTTTTAAATTTATTATTATTAGTAATAGTATATAAGCTTATATACTTTTTTAATTAATTATAAGGTTTATTTATAAACTTTTAATATTTTAAATTAATATTATATTTAATATTTTATTAATAATTATTTATATTTTTACTTATAGCTTTATTTATATTTTTATATATATTTTTATAGGGGCTATTATAAAATAATAAAGTATTATTTAGTTTAAAATATTTAATATTTTTTTAAATTTAGTTATATTATAATTTATTTATAGTAACCTTATTTCCCCGGTTAATATTTCCTTTCCCCTATTTTTTATATTATTATTTACGTTAATAATAATATAAATAAAGAATATATTATTATTAAAATTAAAAATAAACATATATATAATAGTAATAAAAAACTAAATAAAGTAATTAAAAATAAGTTTATAAGGGATTTTATAAAGTATATTAAATTTATAATTTTAATAATATTATATTAATTTAAAAATGTAAATTTTATTTTTCATTAGTAATATTAAAATAAAAATAAATAAATTATAATAATTAATTTTTATTATAAGTTTAGGAAATAAAGTAAATATATTTATATTATAAAGCTTATAAATATTTTTTTATAAAAGAATATAATTATAATATTTTATAAAAAGGTTTAACTTTAAATATTTTATAAAGTAATATATTTATTTATTAGCTTAATATATAACCGCATTAAGAATTACTTTAATTAAATTATAATAGTTAATCTTTCTAATAAAAATATATTTATATAATAATTAATAATATATAAAATTTTAATTTAAAAATTTTATTTATAATTTAAATATTTTTTAAAAAATATTTAGTTTTTAAAGTTTATAATAATAAAATATTTATACTTTGTATTATTTATTATAATAATTATTATTAAATAAAAATAAAAATAAAAGTATATATATTTATATTTATAAAAAAACTAGTATATAAAAATATAGCTTTTATAAAAAAATATTACCTATTTAAAAAATATTATTTAAAAATATTTTAAAAAATTTAGTAAATATAAGATTTTTACCATTAAATAAATAAAAGCTATTATACTTTTTATCCCCTTTATTATTCAATTAATAATCCTTATTAAAAAGGCAAAGTAAGTAATTTTTACTATTATACTAATAATTTTTAATAATAATATAAAAAATATAATATACTAATAAATATTAAATATTATTATTAAATTTTACGATTATAAAAATAATTAAAGTAAAATTATTAAATAAAACTAAATAATATATATTAAAATATAAAATACCATTTTATAAAAGTTTTATAATAGGTAATTTCCCTTTATATATATTTATTAAAACTTAAGATAAAATTAAATAAGCGGCTTAACTTAAATAAATAGTTTTATTTAAATTTAAAAGATTATTTAAAGATTAAACTAAACCATTAAATAAAAATCTTATAAATTAATTATTAAAGGCTATAACTTATTAACTTTTTATATACATTAAATTAATAAGTAATTAAATATAAAAAAATTAGTAAATAAAAGAAAAGAAATACCTTAAAAATATATATAATATATTAAAAAGGAAAGGAATTAAAATAAAAAAAGATAATATTTCCTTTTATAATAATATTAATAATAAATAATAAATAATAAGGTAATAAAAAAATAAAAAAGTTAAAGGAAATAATAAAATTAAAATTTAAAAAAAGGTAGTAAAACTACTAATAAAAAGAGGTAAGGGATAGTTAATAAAAACTATTATAATTACATTAATAAATAGTCTAATAATTTAAGGATTTAAAAAGTAAAATTACACCTTAATTAAATTATTTTTAATAATTAATTCACTTTTTTTATTATTAAGTATAACATTTATATTAATATTATTTAAAGCTAATTATATTATATATTTTAAAAGGCTAAATATTTAATTAAAATTAGTAATAATATTATTTTTATATTAGCATTAAGCATATAATATAAGGTAAAATAGTATTATTAAAAATAATTTATTATAAGGATTAAAGTAATATATTTTTTACAATTTACTAAGGTATTAAATATTACTAATATATAAGTTATTTATAACATTTTATATTATATTAACTTATATAATATTAATATTTTATTTTTTATAAGGTTATATTTATATATATAATTAAGTTTGAAATAATTATATAAACAATTAATGTATTTAACTATGTAATTAATTTAATAAATTATATTATAATTAAAAAAATACTTATATATAAACCTCATTTAAATATATTAATTTTATTTTTAGTTTTTAATATAATACTTTTTTTAAATATAAAATAATGAAAGATTAATTATATTTATTATATATAAAGTTTTAAGTTTTTAATAATTATTTTTTCATATTAATTAATTAAAATTTAATTATATTACATAATTAAGGCTTTTAATTTATTTTATATTAACTATATTAAAAAGAACAAAAGTTATTAGCTTATAATATATATATATAAGTATTAAAATTTTAATTTTATACTTATATATTATACTTAATATATAAAACCTTTTTATTTTTATTATTCCATTATAAATTATTATATATTAAATTTAATATATAATATATTTAAATATATTAATTATATAACTAAATTAATTAATTATATAAGTTATATAAATATAAAATTTAACATATATATATATAAATTAAGCTATTTTATTTTTTTAATCTATATTACTTAATTAAAAAAAACGCCTTTATATTTTTAAAAATATAAATAGTTTTATTTACTTATATATACCTTATTTAAACAATTTAAAAAACTTACAAATATTATATTTATAAATTATTTATTATAATTTTTAATAACTTTATTTTATTTACAACTTAATTAATTATATAAGCTTTTAAATAAGGATAATTTAAATTTACTTTTATTACATTAATACCTTTTATAAATATAATTTCATTTATTATTATAAAGCTTAAAAATACATAAATAATAAAGAAAAGGTTAAAAATTAAGTTTTTATATTTAAGGAAAATAAAATATATTAAAGATGAAATTTAATTATTAAAACAATTTATAATAAACCTAAGCTATTTTTAAATAATATAAACATTCACATTAAACCAATTTATATATAGGTTTTTATTAAATATTAATTCTTTTTAAATAATTTTCATTTTTTTAACCTTTTATATATAATTATAATATTACTTTATATTATTATAAGGTAATTTATTATATATTAACCTTAGATTTTTACCTTTATTTTTATAATTTTTAAGTAAATTTTTAAAGTAATATATTTATTTTTATATAACCATATTAAATCTTATATATTTAATAAGCTTTTTACTAGCCATTTATTACAAACTTTTTTTATTTTTAATAATAAAAAACTATTAAAATTATAATAAGTTAACGGCATTTTTAATATATAAGTTAATTATTATAAACTTAAATTTTATTTTAAACTTTACTTATAATTTTTTACATTTAAATTTAATAAATTAAATATATTTAACTATATTAAATAAACATAATTAATTATAATATTCCTATTATATAGTTAAAACTAAATCTTATATTAATTTTATTTTATAATAAAATTAATAACCTTTTATTATATTATATTTTTATAAAGAAAATATATAACTATTTAATTAAACATTTTATTTTTATTAAAGTTATTTAAGTTTATTAATCCTTAAAGAAAGTCTTAACATTATTAACTATAACTTAATTTTTTCTTTTTAAAAAAGGTTAAAAAGATAAACTTATAATTTAACACATATTAATAAATAATAATAATTATAATTATTAATACTTTATTTTATTATTTACTTTATTTATTTTATATTTATATAAATTTAAAAAATAATACCCTTATATTTAAAAAGTTTTCATACTATTTAAATTTATAATAATAATTAATAATTTTAAATATATAATAAGTTAATATTATACTTAGGTTATAAGTAAGGTTTTAATTTTATAATTTATTTTAATATATTAAAGTTAAAAACCTAATTTAATAATAATTTAAAAAAATTAATATAATATATTAATAAATAAGTAATTAAACCTACTAATATTATATTATAAAATTTTATAAAAATATATATTAACAACTATATAAATTTTAAGTTTAATAAAATATAACTTATAATAACCATTTATATATTATATAAAATTTAATTTTAATATTTTATATTATACTTATTTCCTTATTTTAACTTATAGCTTAAAATTAATATATTATTATATAACTTAAAAATAATATAAGTAATATATTTTATATACCATTATTTATAAAATAAGGATTTATAAAATTTTACAAACTTACCTTTATAATAGATTTTATCTTATATATTTAAAGCTATTTAATATTTATATATATATATTAAGGAATTTATTTAACCTAAGTATTATTTCGTATTATTTATTTATATTAACTATTTTCCTTTTTATATTATTTTTAAATCAAATTTAAATAAAAAAAGGGCACGTTAACTTAATACCTTATAAATATTAAAATTAATTTAAAATCTTAATATTATAAAGCTTTAAAAAAAAACAAATATTATATAAGGTTTATAAATTTATTAATATAAAATATTAAATTAAATTAAATCTTTTCCTATATTTTTAATTTATACTTTAATATTTAACATATTAACTTAATCTTAAATTATTCTTTTTTTAAATATTTAATTATTAAGTTATAAAATAACTTAACCTTAAATAACTATTAAATTTTAAGTTAAATAATATTTATATTATATTTATTTTTAAAAAGTCCTCATTTTATTAAATCTTATTAAAAAACCCATTTACTAATTATAATATTATATTTAATTTAAAACCTTTAAATAATAATATATTAAAAGGCTTAATCTTTTATATATTATTAATTAATTAATTCTTTATATAATTTAAAATTTATATATACTAATAATATAATAATTATAACAAATAATTAAAATAATACAAATATTAATTAAAAACTTAAATATATACAATTTTAATTATATATAAAAAAATAAACAATCCTAATTTTTACAACCTTTTTAATATTACCTTTTTTTAAATTTTACATCGAATATATTTAATTAAAGCTATAAGCTTAAATAATAATTACTTAATAACATTGCCACCTATTTTAATATTCCTAATATACTTATATAATAAATAATTTTATACTTAATATTATTAATATAAGTAAGAAAAAGGAAATCTTAAATTAAATAAAAAGATTAAAAATAATTAAACATATATAAGTAGTTATAAATAAACTAGTTCGAAATTTAATAACTTTAATATTATACTTATATAACTTTATTAATAATGTTTTTAATTTATAAATAAAAATTAATATATTTATAAAATAATAAGCTAACCTTGTTAAATAACTTTTTATAAGCTTTTTATTTATAAAATATTTTTATTAATTATTTGTTAATTATAAGATTTATTTTCTATTAATAATGATTTAAATAAGGCTATAATTTTTAAGTATTTTTTTAACTTTAATTAAAGATTAATATTATTATAGTTAAAAAAAATAGTTTATAATTTAAAAAAATACCATTAAATAACTATTAAAAAGGATGTTAAAAAATATGTTAAAAAGGTGTTAAAAGGAATACTTAAAGATATATTAAAAAAAACATTAAAATAAATAATTAAAAAGAAAATCCCATAGTAAATAAAGTAAAAATATCTTATATAATAAGGAAATAAAATACTTAAAATAATTTATTTTTTACCCTTTTTAAAATTATTTTTAAAAAAGCAATTCACTTTTATATTATATTATAAATTAAATTTAAATTTATACAAATATGTATAATATAATTAGTTTAATATAATATATTATTTTTATAATATATATAACGTAAATTATTTTTTAATTATATTATATATAATTTTATTAATTTTAATTAAATAAGTTTATTAATTAATTTTATATATTAAGTATTTAATAATTAAAACCTATATTAATTAATCTTTTACTTATTAATGTTAATTTAAACATATTATAAAATATTACAACTTATAAAATTAGTAAATAATTATTAAAATTAGTGTAATATAATTAGGTAAAAGCATGTATAATAGTAATTAAATATATAATAATATTAAATTAAATAAGGAAATAAATATTAACTTATTTTAATTTATATTAAGGGTAAGTAATTTAAATCTTTCTTTTTTTAAAAATAAAATTATATTTGTCGTATCCTTTAATTTTTTATCCTTTTAATTAGGTTTATATATTATATTAATTATATTAATTCTTATCTTTAATATAATTTATTTAAAGTATTTAAAAATGTTATATATACATTACTTAAGTAGTATAATTAAATAATAACTTTATTATATAAAAACCTTTATATTATGTTTAATTATAACTAATGTAATTATTATGGTTATTATTATTTACCTTATTATTTTTTCGTTATTAATATTATAAATTAATATAAGGAAAAAAAATAATAAGTAATATTTATTAATAAAATTACTTTATTTTTAAGTATGCCTTTTAATCTTAGTCCTATTAATATAAAATAATATATAAGGCAAATAAATAAATTAATTATATTATTTATTAACTTATTTATTATTTATCGCGATTTAATAATGCCTTAAAACTTATTTATATATATGTTTTTTATTACTTTTATTAGTAAAAGAAATATTAACTTTAAATTAAAATTATATCTTTATAATTTTACTTTATCCTAACTAATAAAAAATATGTTAAATATAATATATGCTAATATTTTATAAAACCTTAATAAAGGTTATAAAGGTATTAAAATAAAATCGAAAAAGTTTAAATAGGTTAATATTTAAAAGAATTAATAAAGTTAAATAAGCTTTAAATTAAATTATAATATCATTTAACTATATTTTAAATAAGTTTTCTATTAATATTATATAATTAATAAAGGCTTAAATTAAAAAAATGTTTAAGTTAAAAATAAAAAAAGGATATAATAAGTTTAATTTAACTTTTACTTAATTTTACCTTACTTAAAACTTAATATTAATATTACTTTTACTTTAACTTATATTTAAGTTAAAGTATTAAATAATAAGCTTTAATTTTTATTAATATATTTATTTTAAACCATTTATAATTAACTTAGTAATAGTTTTTATATAATTTGTTAAAAGGTAAAATTTATAATATTTTATAATTATATTTTTAAGTTTAAATTTAAAAATAAAAATTAACCTTTATAAGTTAATTAGTTAAGGGATTATAAAGTAATAATAATAAGGGATATATTTATAAAAAATAATATGTTTTAAAAGTTAAAAAAAGATAATTAATGTTTTAATATATATTATAATTTTATAATTATATATTATAAGTAAATTAACCCTTTTATTTTATAAGATTTTTTAATCTTAAGTAATTTTAATTATAAAAGAATAGTTGAAATAAATAAAAGAATAACCTTGTTTTAATTAGTATAGTATTAACTAGTTAATACTATTATTATAATTTTTAAGCTTTAATGTTTAAATTTTATTAAAAGGCTTTATTATTTTATTATAGCTTAAAAAAAGCTTATATAATAACGATTTATTTTAATAAAATATAATAATAAATATAACTTTTTAATTTTTTTATTTATCTTTTTTATTCTTATTTATTATTTAAATTATTATTAATTTTAAGCTAAAGCTTATTATTATTAATTTAACTAAGGATAAAAACTTTAATATTAATTTTTTACTATTATTATTAAGGTATTATTTTTTTAAGAATTAAATAAATAATTCCTTAAAATAAAATAGGGTTAATTTTAATTAAAAATAATTAATTCTTTAACAAAAAAACCTGGCTAAACCTAATATAAACTTATTACGATCGAATAATATTTAATTATTAACTTTTTAATTAAAAAAACTTAACTTTTTTTATAATAATAAGGATTTTATTAAATCGCTTATAATTATAAAGTAAAGTTTAATTTTAATAAATATTATATATATCCTTTTAAATATATAATATAATATATTTATTATAAATATAAAAATATTAAGCATATAAGATAATTTAGTTAATTTAAATAAAGGAAAAAAGGCTTATTTATTTATTAGAATTATTTTTAAGCTTATTAATAATAATTGTTTTTTAATGGTTAATAATTTAATTTTTAAATTGTTAATTATTTAATATATTTTATTTTAATTTATAATTATTAAAAAGTAAAAGATTATTAAAATATTAATTAAGTTTAATAATTTATTAAGTGAAAATAATGTTAAAATTTATAAATATAATATTTATTATAAGCTATTATAACTTAATATAAAGTGTTAAAAAGGAATTAATATTTAAGCGAAAAAAAATGTTATAGTTTTAAGTTATAATTATATTTTAATAAAAGTAATAAAGGAATATGCCTTAAGTTTATCGAAGGGTTATTATGTCGGAATTTTATAAGGAATAGCTTTTCAATTAAGCGAAAAAGTCGCCCAAATAGAAAAGTAAACCACCGGTCGTATATTAGCCCGTGCGTGGCAAGGGGAAGGGGGTAAACTTAAGGCATAAGAAGCGCCGTAAAGGGCCCTCGTTAAAAGGAAGCGCCTTTAATAAAATTAATTGTTATGTTATAAATAAAAGCAAAATAAAATAAAGGATATAAACTTTATTAAATTAAAATTTTTAACCTTATATTATTAAACTTTATAATAATTATATAAGTATATTTTCTTTTTTCTTTTTTAATTTTATAATTATAAAAGTTATATTTATTAATAAATTATAAATTTAAATTAATTATAAGTATTAAATAAATAAGATTTATCACGTATATAATAAAGTATAATTAATTATATAACTTATTATAAGTGAAATTAATTTTAAATTAATTAATAATATTTAAGTTTAAATATAAAAATAACTTTATAAAATATATTATTTTAGCCTTATTTTTATTTAAGGTATAAAATATATTATATAATTTAATGTTATATAATTATATTTTAATAATAAAGTTTTAATTATTAATAATAATAAAATTAATAATAGTTTTATTAAAGCTTAAAAAAGTTAAAAAAAATTATTAAAGGTTATAAAGAAATTATATTTTTATTTCGATTTTTAAAAAAGCAATTAAATTATTTTTATTAATTTTTACTAATACTTATACAAATATTATCTTTAAAAATTTAATTTATAAAAAAATAACTATTATTTAATAAACAACTATTTAAAAGCTAATGCTATATTATTATAACACTTAATATTAGTTATTAATCCTTAAATATAATATATAATAATAGCTATAAAATAACTATTATTAAATAATAGTTATTTTCTTATAAATTAAACTTTTAAAAGAAATATTTATATTAAATATTTTTAAGTTATAAGGTATTTATTTAAAATTATATATAAGGTTATATTATTTTTATCTTTTAATATATTTCTTTTTATTTATTTATAAATAGGAGGCATTTTTATAAGTGGGTGTATAATAATGTCCTAAGTTTACGAAGTTATATGTTATGTTATAAGCAAAATTTAAAAATGTAAGGCTTTAACTTTATACTTAAATAACTTTATTAATTCTAATTTTATAATTATATAATTAATATTATTAAAAAGATAATTTAATTATATATATTTTAGTTTTGGTTATATTATTTTATAATATATATGGCTAAAGTTATATAGGGTTAAAGTTGAAAGGTTTTTTAAAAAGCTTATATAATACCTTTCTTAATTATTTTTTAGTAATAAGGCTTTTATAAGGCTTTTAGGGCTTTTATAAAGTTTTTAAAAGCTTTTAAAGCTTTTATAAAATTATTAAAGCTTTTTTTAAAAGGCTTTTAAAGTTTTAAAAAAGCTTTTAATGTTATTTATCTTTAATATAAAAAGGATATTATATAATTATCTTTAAGGATTTCTTATTTTTAAATTTAAATATATTTGGTTATAAATATTATATTATAGTATAAATAAAATTAAAATGTTTATAGTTTAATTATTCTTTTAATATTTTTAATTATAAAATTATAGGTGTAGTATTAATTAAATTATTTAAATATAAATAATTAGTTTTTTAATATAATATGGCTATTTTATATATAATATAATATAAAGAAAAATATTATATAGCTTGTTTAGTGTTGTTCTTTTTATCCTTTATCTTTTTTATATTTATTTATATATTTATAAATTCTTTGTATTATTTAAATTATAATAATTTTAGATTTAAATATAGTAGCTTAATATAATTTGAATTTATTTATAATCTTAATTATAGGCTTTTTTTTAATAGTAGTCTTATATAAATATATTTTATAATAAAAGGATAATTTAAATATTTATTTTAAGTTAAGTGGGGTTAAGTTATAATATATAATATTTATTATAATAATCCCCTTATATAATATTATATTATTAAATTCTTTAATTTTATTATTTTATTTATATTATAATGATTTTTTTTATTTTTAATTAAATAATATATTTATTAATATTAAAGAAGGAATGGTAATTTTAAATTTAAATATAATAATATTTATTATTTTAAAAGATAAAATTATTTAAGAAATAGAAATTATTAAGCTTTATGTTTTTAAAAAATTAATATATTTTTTAACTTAAAAAATATATTAATATTATTTATTATTTTGTGATAAATTTATTAAAAGAAAATGTTTATTAATTCTTAATATTATATTTTATTTGATATTTTTAATTATTACTTAATCTTTAAAAGTAATTATATGTTATTTTAAAGGAGATAACTTAAAAATATTTTAATATTTTTTTACTTAAGTAATAATAGCTTTATTTGATTTTAAATTTTATATATTAACTATAGGCTTTAAATCTTAATTATTTTATAGGGATTACTTATTATTCTAATTTTTTTTAATAATGTTGGTTAGTTTTTTCATTTTTCTTATATCTTATATAAAAATATTGAAAAAATATAAATAAAACCTTTTATATTCCTTTTTTCTATTAAGTATAAAAATATTAATAAGGTAAATAATAAATTAAAAAGTATTATTTAACTTTTTCTTTTATTATAATATAAATAGTTATATTTTTAAATTATTTATTATAATATTAAAGGTGGTGGTAATTAATATTGGCTTTTTAGCTTAAATTATTAAATTATTAACTTTTTTAATTATATTAGAGTAAATTATATATTTTAAGATATATTGGTTTATGGTTATTTATAAGGTATTAATATAAGCTAATCTTTAATTTTTAAATTCCATTATTAAAAATAAATAATTAATTATTTTATTAATTTTAGCCATATTTATTAGGTCTTTAAAATTCTTTGGTATAAATATTTATTTAGATTTAAATAATATATTAAGAATAAGGGTAAGAATTCTTTAAGCTAGCTTTATTATAATAAAAGGAATGGTTTAATAATTAATATTAATTTTGTTATTTCTTATAATTCTTTTTTATAATATTATTTTTATAATAAAGATATTAAATAAAGTATTTTTAAATAAGTTTTTAATTTTATCTTTTAATAATTTAATTTTTATTTTATTCTTATTATTTTTTTAATTATCTTTATATTAATAATTTATATTTTAATTATGTTTAATTTAATTAAGATTATTTATAATAATATTTTTATAATTTTTTATATTATTTATTATTTACTTAAATTATATAAGATTTTAAGTATTATTAAGTATATAAGTATTTGGAATAAGAGTATATAATATAAAATATTACCTTTTATTTATTTTAATATTTTATATAAGTATAGTTATTTATTCATACTCTTTTAATATAAGTTTAAAATAATTATATATTAATTTAATATTATTAAAAACCTTTTAAATATTATTAGATATATTATAAACTTTTTTATATAAATAAATATAGTTTCTTTTAAATTAATAAATTTAAAAATAAAGTTATATAATAAGGCTATAATATTCTTTATATCTTTATTTTTTTATATTTAATATATTTTTATATGATGATTTATTAATGGTAATTAATATAGATTTTATTTTAAGATTTTTAAAATTTAAAGATAGGATTTTAAATTTATTGGATAATAGTTAAGTAAGAATCTTTAATATTAATATCTTTAATTTATAATTTGAGTTAAATAATTTTAATTATATAGATATAATAAATAATGAATATAAGGTTTTTTTGATATGATTTATAAATAGATATAATATTATAAATGGGATTGGGGTTAATTTTTATTAAGTTTAATTTATAAGTTTAAGCTTTCTTATAAGAGATAAGTGAATCTTTTTTTCTAAGTTTTAATATTTTTTAAATTATAGAAGATATATTTAATTAGATATGTTATTTTTTATAATTAATAGATTAATATTATGAAGGTATAAATTATGTCTTTTTATAATTATTTAAATTATAATAATAAATTCTGGTATAAAATTATAAATATTTAGCCTTTATAATATTTAATAAATAATATTAATGATTTTATAGCTTTAAGATTATTTAAATTGGATAGATATTTAAGTAAAATTTAGGAAAATGGTTTTTTTATAAGTTTAATTTAATAAAAGGTTATAATTTCAAATAATTAATATAAAAGGTAAAGTTTATTAAATTATTAAGCTAAAAGGAATTAATATTATCCTATTATTATATGAATTAAGCCTTATTTATTATATTAAGAATATGGTTATAAAGTTTATAACGTTTAAGGTTTTTAATTAATTAAATAATTTTTTATCTTATTATATTAAAAATTATTGTTATTAAATTAATTATTTAAGAATAAATATTAAATTAAAAATAAAATATTTAATATTATTAGAAGCATAATTATAATTATTTTTATTTATATAATATATGGTATATATACTTAAAATAATTATATTATAACTATTTAAATATAATTATGATTTATTATATTATAAAAGGGATGGGAGAAAAATATATTATATTTTAAGTTTTGGAAAAGAGTTAATAGATTTAATTTAAGGATATTATATTTATATTATATAAAAATCTTATATAAAATTTTATATATAAATAAAGTTTATATTAAAATAAAATTCTTAAATAAATTTATAAAGTTATTTTTATCTTATTGGGATATAATAGTTAGGTTTAAGATTATTTAATTTAAATTATATGTAAATATTAATAAAGATGGAAATAATATAAGGTAAAGGATAAGGATTTTAATTAATAAGATATAAGAGAAAATTATAGCTTAAATAATAATATTTTATTAATATATATATTTTGGTTATGTGTGATTGATTTAATGTAATAATAAGTATATATTTAATTTTTATTAATATTAAAGAAATAAAAAAATATTATTATTATATTAAAAATATAAAATTTAATTAATATTTTCTTTAATAATTAAGGTTATAATCTATTTCTTTATTTTTAATTTGAAGTATATACTTTATTTATTATTATAATTAGGTTATTTTAGTATAATATTAAGGAATGGTTTTAAGTGAATTGTGGGTTGGATTTTTTGAATAAATAGTATTTAATTTTCTATGGTTTTATTATAAAAAGGTAAGATATTATTTATTTAGCCTTACCTTATTTATATTAATGTTATTATTTCTTATAATAATTTTATATTTATTTTGAATATTTTATTATTATATTTTTAAATAATATAATAATTATTTTTATTTTTAATTTTATTATCTTATTAATGCGTTATATATTATCTTATTTTTATTAAGTTTTTATATATAATTTAATTTAAATAATTATGTTGAATATTTCTTTATTATGAATTTTTATACTTTAGTATTATTTATTAAGGTTTTTATATTAGTTATATATTTTATATAATATTATTTATATATAATATAATTTTAATTATTTATTTATATAGCTTTTTAAGGATATAATTAATATAGGATATAATTAATTAACTTATATAAATAAGTTTATTATTATTAGGTTATAAATAAGTATATAAGAAAAGTAAGAATTTATATAGGCTTAAATTATTATTACCTTTTATAATTTAATATATAAAAATCCTAATTTAATCTATTTATATCTTTTTTTTTTTTTTTTTACCTCTTTAAATCTCTTTTTTTATACCTAAGTTATTATTCTTTAAAAAGAAAAACCTTTTATTTATTTATATATTATATCTTTTTATCTTATATTTAAACTTAATTTTGATAATATCTTTATTAAGGATATTTTTTTTAATAATAATAATTTTAATTAAGATAATATAAAGTCTTTATTTCTATTTTGGCCATTTAAATTATAGTAAAAGTATAATATAACTTATATAAAATTTAATGGGAAGGATTTTTATTAATATTACTTATATTATAGATATATTAATAAATTAATAAAATAAATATTTTTAAAAGATAAAGACTTTCTTATAAATAATTAAAAGTAGGCTATTTTTAATTAGGCTTTATATTATTTATTATATTATAAATAAGCTTATTATTTTTTATTAATTAATTATCTTATTAATTATTTAATCTTTATAAAATTTATTATTTATATATATTATATAATAAATAAAATATTTTATTTTTATATTAATATCTTAAATTATTTTAATTAAGTCTTTTATAATTATTAATATTAATAGTAGTTTATAAATTAATAATAAAGACTTTAGAAAGGCTATAATATAAATAAAAGAGGTATATAATATATTATTAGTAATTTATAAGGATAAGTATAATAGTAAATATATTAAACTTATTTATTTATAATATTATATAAAGAATTATAAATAATTAAGATGTAATTATCCCTTATTTTATTATACTTATTATTATCCTATTAATCTTTTTAATTATAGTTATAATATTTATAATATCTTTTTTAAATCTTATTATTCTTCCTTATATAATCCCATGTTTATAATATTTAGGATATATATATTTATTAAATTTAAAATTATTATAAATAATAATAAAAAGGATTAGTAATATTAGATTTTTTTATAGATAGGTTTTTTTATTATTATTAAAATTTTATATATTATTTTTTATATTATATATAATATTTAATATAATATATCTTAATTAATTAAGTATTTAGCTCTCCTTTTAAGCATTATGTTTATATCTATTATATCTTTATTAATTAAATTTATATTATTTTTAGATTATTTAATTTAGTACTAATAAGGTTATTACTTTAAGCTATAATTAAATTATTAATTATTAATAATTATAGAATCTTAATTTTAGGGGGGAAATTATATTATGTTAAGAGGTTATTTCATATTAAATATAAGTTAAATAAGGAATTATTTTATTAATAAGTTATAAAATTATTATATAGAAAATATTATTTATTATATTAGGATAATTAATTTAAATTTATTATTATTTATTATTATATTTATTTAATTTTATTTATATTTTTATTAAATAATATTCCCTTATAACCTTTTTATCTAATTTAATAAGATAATTAATATTTATTTATATTTTAAATGGTAATCTTAAAGTAGTTTAATGGTTTTTATTAATAGGGGTTAATAGTTAAAGGTTTTTAAAGTTTATTAATTTAGAAAGTTATATATAGGTAATTATAAAATTAGATCCTTTATTTTTTAATTATTTAATTATTAGATTAAGGTAAGTTTTAAATAAAGTTTAATCTTAAGTTTTAAACTTAGTAATTATAAAAGTTAATATAAAAAGAAAACTTAATTAATTAAATAATTTAGAATATTTAAGGATTATATTTTTCTTTAATATATAAATCTTTATTAAGAATAAAGATAAAAGATCTTTTAGTAATCTTTATAAATAAATTAATTAAGTTATTAATAATAAGATCAAAATTATCTTTAATAATTAAATAATAATAAAAATATTAGTATTTATTATATAAATAAATAAGTTAAGGTTTGGAATAAATATTTTTATTATATATTTAATATTATTTATTATCTTTAAAGATTAATAACTATTTTCTATTAAGGCTATTAATATATTTTATATGAAAGATAAATAAGTTGGCATTTTAAGGGATAAATTATTTATTATTTTAAAGGCTTAAATAAAAGTTATATCTTTATCTTTATTAGGCATTTTTAATATATGTTTAAATAGAAAAATATAGATCTTTTAATTATACTTCCTAATAAAGGAGATAGTAGCTTATATATTTATAATATATTAGGTAATATTTAAAGGGGTAATAGCCTTATATTTCTTATTTAATATTATATCTTATAAATAGGTTAATTTTATATTAAAGAAATTAATATCTTTTATAATTTATTAGATATATTTTAATTATTTAAATATATTAATGTATTAAGAATTTATTATCTTTATTTATTGGTTTAAAAAGATAATTATAATAAATTTTTTCTAAAGCTAATAGCTTAAAAAATAATTACTATTTATTATTTAAAATAATTCCTTGGTTTAATTATATATTTTATTATTAGTAGGCTTTTTTAAATAAAATAGGAATAATCTTTAAATAGGCTTAAATTAGTAGAAATTATTATAAAGAATTATAATAAGTATATTACTAAAGTTATTATTAAATTTATCTTATATTTTCTATAATTAAAAATAAATTTAATAAAGATCTACCTTATTTATCATATTATATTTATTTATAACCAAAATATTAATCTATTTTTATTAAGTTTTTTTTTTATTTAACATATATAATTTAAGGGAAATAAGATTTATTATTAAGTGAATTATAATATTGTTAATATAAATACCTATTAATTTTAATATAATAATAATTTTTATTTTCCTATAAGCCCTTTTAATTTTAAAAGCTTTAATTAATAATCTAATTATTATACTTTTATTAATATTTCCTTTACTACTAAGATAAAATAATAATTAATTATGCCTTAATAATATTGCTTATATTTTATCTATTATATTTATAACTTTTTCCTAACATAATTTATCAATTATATCCATATATTAAAGAATAAAATATAAAATTATTAATTATTTCTTATTAAATTTATCCCATATAATTAATTTCTTACTTAAATTAGATTAAATTATATTACTAAGATTATAATCTATTATAATCATAATTAGGTAAATATTTATAATTAAAATTTAAGCTATAATATAATTTATTAATTAAAATAGATTTTTATTTATATTAAAAAGGTTTATCTTTTTAATATTTAATTCCCTTAAATAAATGTTTAAGCTTTTTAATATAAGGTATATTTTATTATAAATATTATTTTATATATTTATTTCTTTAAAAGCCTTAATAATAATAATACCTTTAATTAATAAACTAAGTTCAACTTTCTATTCTTTTATTTAAATACTAATAGCCTTATTAATTAAACCATATTTATTAAGAATATTACTAATTACCACACCTAAGTTATTAATTATTATATAAAAATAATTAAGTTTATTTCCTATAAGTAAGTCCATTAACTTTTTAAAATTAGCTATATTAAAAAATAAATTAAGTAAATTTATAATAGGTTTAAAATATAATATATTTTATACATACACATATACTATTGCTAAAAAAGTTAATAATTCCTTCTAATCTTTTACCTCCTTTATAAAATTATTTTTAATATTATTTTCTTTATTATATTAATTATTATCATCTTTATCTCCATATATAATATTATTTTAATCTATATAAACATCTTAAATCTTTATATTATAAATAGCATTATCCTTAAACTTATTAAATAGGTTAAAATTATTATTATAAAACTTTAAATATTTATAAAAACCTTAGCTTAAGTTATCTTAAAGGTTTAAAAGGTTATTAAACACATTAAATATAAAAAGTTATTATGAAATAAATAAGATAAGATAAATTATAACGCTTTAATAATATATTATAGCTTTATTAAAATTAAGTAGGAGTTTTCTAATTAAAAAAAATATCCTTACATTATTTTTAAATAATATTTTTTAGTTAAAGTAACTATTAGCCAAAGGCTTATTAAATTTAATGAAATTAATTATTTTTCCCTTATTATTATTTATTAGATTAGGATTAAGAATAATATTAATTATAAAGGCATAATTATAAAAGTAAAGATTATTAAAAATAAAATCTTAATATTAATATATATTAAAAAGGCTAGGTTTAACATCCTTTTTATTATTTAATAAAATAATTAATTTTATAAGTCTTTTTCTATAATTTAAAAATATAACTAAGATAAGATTTTTAAGGTTAGGCTATTAATAATAAATTACTTAATAAAAAGTTTTATAATAAATTTATTATTATTAGGATTTGGAATAATAAAAGGTATTATAGCCTAAAATATAATTATAAATATTAATTAAAGATACTTTTCTCTTAAAGAAAATCTAATTAAATATTCTAATTATTAAGCTTTAAGTTATTATATCTTTATCTTATTTATTTATAAAGGTAAGATTTTTCTTTAAATAATTAAAATAAGTAATAATAAGGATAAATTATTAATATATTAATATTTTTAGTTTTATTATATAATTGGTAATATAATAAAAAAGGATTATGATTTAAGTTTTAATAAAAATCATTATAAAATTATAATTGTATTTTAAGGCGATAATAATTACTTTATTTTAATATATATAGTTTTACAATCTTTTTTTTATTTAAAATATATCTTTATTATTTAAGTATATATTAGCTAATAAATTCTAAGGTTAATTAAACCTATATTATCTTATTTTAGGATGGCTTTTTTTATGTTTCTATTTTACTTTATCATATTTAAAGTAGGTAATTATATATTTATAATGTTAAGTAATAATTATAATAAAATTTACTTTATCCTTTTACTTATTTTTAAACTAATTTAGGTTTTTTTATAAGTTTTTATTAGGTTAATAATAATTATAATTATAAAATTATTATTTAAATATTTTTTTATTAAAATCTTCTTAAAAGTGCTTATTTACTTAATTTAAAAATTATTATATATTATTAAGTTTATCCATTAATAAATTACTAATAAGATTTTTAATACTTATATTACCATAATATTAAAGGAAATTATATAAATAAAAGGCTTTATAGCCATTTATTTTAATTATTCTAAAATATTAATTTATAAGTTTAAATATTTTATCTATTATTTTGGTATAGATAATCTTTTTAAAAAAGATAATAATATGATTATAAAATTATAAGATTATAATAATAAGGTTTTAATTTATTTTTTTAATTAAAACTTATTATTTATTAAAAAGAGATTATTAAATTTATTTAAAAATTTTATTAAGATATTTGGTTCTATAAAAATATTTATTTATTTTAATTTAAATAAGTAAAGATATATTATTAGGGTTAATTATAAATTAAATTATTAATAAGCCATATTTTATAATTAAATTTTTAATTATGTCTTATTAATGAACCTTTTTTTTATTAAAAAGAGGCTATTATTGTTCAAATATTATAATCTCCTTTAGTAATTTTTACATATTTTTATTACTAATTAATTTATAATATTTAAATTCTTAATTAATAATAAATAAATCTTTTTAAAATAGGGAGTTAATAATCTATTATATTTAAAAAAAAGAAAACTTTTTAACTTAGGTTTTATTAATTTTTATACTATTATTTTTTATAATTTGGTTAAAAATTAGGAAAGGAAAGATTAAATATATTATAATTATATCCTTATATTAATAGAATTTAATAAATACTTAGGTTTTTAAGTTAAAGTTCTATTCTAAGTAAGTATTTTAGTTATACTTTTTATTAATATTAATAATTATTAGGCTACCCTAATTATATAAAAAGATTTTAATAAAAGTAAATATAAAATAATAAGGGTTTTATATATTAATAAATTAATTACCTAAGGTTATTTAAAGGTATGATTTTCTTTTAAATATTATTTATTTTATAATACTATTATTAATAAAGGTAAGGTTATTTATATTATATATTAGGTAAGGATTTTTGGCTTAAAGTAATTATTAAATAAAGTAAGCCTTTTAAATATTATTAGATTAGTTATTAATAAAGGAAAAAAAGCCTAATAAAGTTATTATTATTAATATTTCCTCCTATAATCTAGGTTTTATTATATTATTAATAAGGTTTAAGTTATAACTTAATAAAATATTACTTATATTTTAAAATAATTATACTTAATTATTATTATTAATATTATTATTATTTAAGATCTCCTTATTATTTATAAAATTATTAAAATTATTATTCATAATATTATTAATATTATTAATTTATATATTTAATAATGAAATAATATTAAGCATTATTAGTTGGCCTTTCTCTTAGGGAATATAAATAAATTGGTTTATAGTTTCTTTCTTAATATTTAAAAGGTAAGTAATATTAGATAAGATTTAAAATAATAAAAGATTATCTTTAATATTTTATATATCCTAAAATAAGTTATTTAAAATAATATAATAATATAAATGATTATTAATGATAAATTATTATAAAGCCTATATTATAATAGATTTTTATAATTTAAAATAGGGTAAAAAATTAACCTTTTTTAACTTTTTAAGATTATATTATAATATATAAATATTGCCTAATATATCCTTAATCCTTTAGGATAATATCTTTATTATAAAGAATAAGTTATTTACAAAAATAATAATATAGTTAATTATTTTCCAATAATATTAACTAATTAGCTAATTTATCTTAAAATTTAATAAAGATTTAGTTATTATATTAAAAATATATCTAGGTATTAAAAACCTTTCTTTTAAAGGTTATAACTTCTTAATAATAAATAAGAAAAGATAAATATATAACATATATAATATAAATAAATAATAATTAAATAGGAGCTTTTAATCTTTTAAGGATAATAAATAATACTTACATATTAATATTTATAATTATTAATAAAAAAGGAAATACTTATAGTAATTAAGCCTTAAAGCTTTATTATTTTAATTATAGGAAAAAAAGGTTTATAAATATTTAAAAATATAATTAGGGAATATATTCTAAGCTATAAGTATAAGGTGGTTTTTAGGATATTAAATTAGGTATAAATAATACTAATTTATTAATAAATGGTTTAAATTTTAAGTTTTAAATTAAAAGGCTAAAATATAATATACCTTATATCTTTTATTAATAAAATAAAGAAAGGATTAATTAATAGATATAACCTTTTTTTATTAAAGTTTATATTAATTATTAAAGTAAGATTATTAATAATTATATAAGCTTTAACTATATTTTTAATAATATTAAATATAATAAAGGGATATTTATAACTTTTTATATTATAACCTTTTATTAGTAATCCTAGCTTAGATATTAAAAACAATTGAAAAATAGATATAACTAATTTATTTTTTATAACTAAAAGGTAATTAATAAATAAGTAAAAAGGTTATTTATATAATATTTAATATTTTTTTATATTTAAATCTATTATTAAGTTAATTAAAATAAGCTAGAAAATTATAATAATATAAGGGAATAATTGAAATGATATAATAAATATAGATAAGTTTAAAATAATACTTAACAAAAGCAATTTTGATAATAACTTTATTAACTATTAACAATTTAAAAAATTAAAATTTTAAAAAGATATAAATATAAAATTCTTATAAAATAGTTATTCTTTAATATTAGTGTTTTAAATATACCTTAATTAGTGTATTTTTTTAGCCTTTTAAAAGATTTATATTATCATTTATAATATTAATATTTTATTTATATGTTTATTATTACCTTTTTTAAAATTAACTTTAAAATAATATTATATCCTTACCTTTTTCCCCCCTCCCCTATTTTATTTATATAATAATTAATATTAAAATATATTATTAAATATTTTATATTTAATATAATTATAGCTTATATTATATAAGATTTGAAAATTATATATATAAGTATTAAATATATTAAAATATTAGGATTTATAATTAAAATATAATTTTATATTTTCTATTTTATATATAATATCTTATATATAAGTATAAAGTAGGTTTAAAGCTAATAAATATTGTAAAAAAAAGGAAACCTAAGTAACTTATAGTATAATTAACAAGTCCTTATAAGGCTATTTTTACCTTATTATAAGGACTTTTTTATCCATATTATAAAATTATATAAATTTATTATAAGGATATACTTAATAATATTATAAGATTATTAAACATAATATCCTATTATTTCTATTATATTAATAATTATTAATACTAAACTTAAATATTTATATATAATTTTTAGAAAGCTTATTATTAATTATTAATTAAGTTTTTCTTTTATAAGATATAAAATGTTTTAGCTTTAATTAAGTTTTTAAATAATTATATTAGTAAAATAAATATTATGAATTTAATAAACCTTATAATTTAATTATAATTTCATAAGGAAAATTAAATAAAGATTATAATATTAAAAAATATATAAAATAAATATAAATAAAATTAGATAAAAAATATCAGATATAAAATATAATAAATAATATTAAATAATAAAAATAAAAATAAAGGAAATATTTAATATTAATTATAATAGACTTAGGTTATTATATAGATAAAATCTTCATTATAAAAGGGAATAATAAATCTTTATATTTATATCCTTATTATAAAGAAATACCAGAGTAAAACTTACATTATTAAATATTTTTATAAAGAAATATTAAATTAAAATTAAACTAAGGTTTACTTATTAAGCAAGCTTAATATTAATTATTTAAAATGTTATCACATATAATATTATTTATCCCTTCTTATATTAATTAGATTAGTTAAGTTTTAATATTTCTTATTATAATCTTTATAAATATAATTAATATAGTGGAAATTCCTAACTATAATATATAATTCATTAAATATAAATTAATATTATTAATAATCCTAATTAAAGCAAAAATTTTAAATGATTATCTTAATTAATTTAAACTAGTAATATATTTCTATGATATAAAGTTAATAATATAATGTTATATATTTAATTATAATCTTAATTAATAAAATATAAGGGATATTTTATTTTTAATTAATAATTTAAGTCCTTAAGCTATTTAAATAATAAAAGAGAAAGATTTAAGCTTAATATTAAAATAGGATATTATTATAATAATTATTACTAATATAATTAAATGATAAGAAAATCTTAATAATGTTTAGGGGAAAATAAAAATTTCTAACATTACTTAATTTACTAATAATTAAATATATTATTAGCTTTTTCCTTTAATAAATAATAATATCCTATTTATTTATAAAGTAAGTATATAATATTTTAAAAATTCTAAATATTATTTTCTAAAATATTTAGTTATTATTTAAATAAAAGATCTTTATTAAGTTCTAATTTTACCTTAAATAATAAAATATAAGTATTTTAAATCTTCTTTATAAAGATTAACATATATTTTATATATTTTTATTTTTTAATAAATTTACTAAATAAAGATTTACCTAATCTCGAAATGGTAATAGGATAAATTTTAATTTTAGTTTAATATTATTTTATACTAATATAATTATAAGCTAGCTAAAAGAGGATTTTGTTATTAAGATAGGTTATAAGCTTAAAACCTTAATAAATTAATCACTTATCTTTTTTATTATTTTAATAAATAATTTATAGCTAATAAATAAAGGTATAACTAGCCTAATATTAAATATAGCCGCCATATTATCCTCCTTAAATTAAATATTTTAATTTAAACTAAACTATCTTAAGGCTTAAAAACATAGCAAATAAGGTACCTTTAAAAGTAGCCCTTTCAAAAGTAAATCTAATTATACTAATTTGTTAAGCTTTTAACAAAGGTAAGGATTAATAATTATTAAGTTAACTATTAAAAGTAATGATATTATATTATAAAAATCTAGCTATTAAAATTTAGTAAGTAATTTAGTATTATTAATTAAAGCTAAATTAATAATAAATAACCCAATAATAAAAGAAAAACTACCAAATATAATTAAATTAATTATAAACAAATTAACATTTATATCATTAATTAGTTTTAATATTAATAATATAATTAGGGATAAAATAAGATTAAAAAGATATAAGCTAAGCTTAAAGCATTAGTTATTAAATTAGGATATAAAGTGGTTAAGGCTTAATTAAAATTAAATAGGATATTTGTAAATAGGTAATATTATTATTTTATAATTAATAATTTTTTTATTAATATTTATATAAATATAACCTTAATTAATGATAATCTTAATTTACTTTCCTTAATTTTTAACATTATAAGTGTTAATGCTTTTCTTATTAGCTTATAAAGTTCTTTAATATTTAAAATAATAATTATATTATTTTTTAATAAGATTAAAAAGGTATAGTTATTAGAGTTAACTTTCTTAAATATATTTAATATATTACTTAAATTTATTATATTAATAAGATAGGATAAGTAATCTTTATAGGATTTATATATATTATTAATAATATAATAAAAATATATAATAATAAAAAATTTATATTTTAAATTTAAGTTATTAAACTAAACTATTTTATTATTTATAAATAAGAATAAGTTAAAGCTTTTAAAGATCTTATAATATATAAATATATTATAAAATTTATTAATAAAGAAAGAGCATATTTTGCCTTTATTATTATAATAATAATTAATATATATATTAGAAAAATCATATCTTATATGTTATATTATAATTATATATTTATCTTAAAGGCCTTTATTATCTTTATAATTTTAATATTTATTATTATAATCTTTATATATTTTAAATATTTGAAATAAAGTGGCATTTATATTTATTAATTAATTATTATTAAATTCTTTCCTAGTATTAATATATATTTTATTATATTATAGTATATTCTATATTAGTTTATTAGTAATATATTATATTATATAATCTTATTCCCTAATTATATGATTTATTATGAAAGAAAGAAAAGTATATTATTTTCTAATAATGTTTAAAGTGGTTAATATATTAGGAGGGGCTTTTTTAACCTTATAATTAAATAATAAAAAAGTATTTAATTATTTTAACAAAAGTGATAGGTTATTTAATAATGTTAAATTAATTAATAAAGGGGCATTAGATTTTATTAATATTAATAAAAAAGGGAAATTAAAATTAGTATTAGGAGTTAAGGGATAAATAATAGTGTAATAAATAGTTATTATATAATTAGCTTAGTGTTTTATTATTATTAAAGCCTTTATTTTAATTATTATATATAAGAAAATAAAGGATTTAATAAGTTATAAAAGGAGTATAGTTATAAAAGAATTAATAAAGGGGAAATTAGTTATTTTAATATATAAAGAAAATAATAGATTTATTTTATTAAACTTAATAAATATAAATTAATTATATTTAATAATTAAAAATTAAAATAAGATAGTTAATATAATAATAAAAAGTTAAAAAGTTAAGATAAATATAGTTTTAGAAAATTATAAGATAAATATAATTAGAAATAATTATATATATAAGTATAAAGAAAAGTATAAGATTATATAAGTGCGTGATAAGATATTAATATTTTAAGATAATAAGGATTATAATTAAATAAAATTTTTAAAATATAATAGAAAATAAATTAGTAAAGGATAAATTAATAATTATAAGCTTTAAGATTTTTATAAAAATTAATTTTATATAATATTATAAATTAGTTATAAAATTAATATTAATATATTATTTAAATTATATTATAAAGATAATATAAAGATAGGAAGGAAATAAAAGATAAAGCTAATAAAAAAGATATTTATTTTTTAATAATATATTTATTAATAATAATAAGTTTAATAATAAATATAATAATTATTATTATAAGATTATATTATTAAGGATAAAGAAATTAAAATAAATATATATATCCTTATATAAATAAGTATATATTTCTTTTTATATATATTTAAAGAATTTATTATATAAAAATTAAATTATTTAAATAAGAGAAAGTTTATAAAATTATTATTATTTAATATTTCTATTTTAAAATATTTTTTTAGGAAGTATTTAATTAATTTATTACTTTATTATAATGGGATATTATTATCTTAAAAGGAAATTACTAAATAATAAAATATTTTTTAAAAAAAATAATATATTGTTAATAAAGCCATATGGTAATATAATTAATACTTAGTAAGGCTTAATAATAAAATGATTAATAATAATAAGGATAAGTTAATGTGTAAGATTTATTTTAATATTATAATTAGTATATTTATTATAGATTTTATTAAATTAAGTAAGAGATATTAGCTTATAATAAATAATTTATTTAATTTTAAACTAAATAGATTATTTATTAATTTATTAAATTAAGGGGTGGTAAAAGATCATTTAAAAAGAAAATGTTTTGTAATATTTATTTAATTTAATATTTATTTTATATAAAAAATCTTATATTAGATATATTTTACTTATTATTTAAGGATTTATTAAAATAGCCTATAAAATAAAGTTAAAGTAAGGGAATAGAATAGAAAATTATTATCTTTATAATTAGGTAAATAATATAAAGAGTTAAAGGCTTTTAAATAAAATTAACTTTCTTTTATTTTTTAAGATTATATATTTAATATAGATTAATATAATAAGGGTTATTAAAGTAATAAATTATAATATTAAGCTTTAATTAGTTTAAGATAAGTTTTATAATATTATTTTAAATTAAAAAATAAATCTTAGCTTAGATTAAGGAAAAAGATTTTATAAAGTTAGGTTAGAATTTGAAAAAACTTTTATTAATATAATTAAATTATTAATATTAGTTTTTCAAAATTTTATTATAAAATTATATTTATTTTTAACTTGGATTAATTTAGTTAATAAATTGGTTAATTATATTCTTATATTAGAATTAGTTAATAAGGAGTAAAAAAAAAGGGTATAAAAGTTTAAAATAAAAAAAGAAAAATTTATATATTTAATTTTATTTAATGTAAAAGGGAATAAGGCTTAAAAATAAAATAAGATTTAAAAGTAAGATAAGGCCTAAAAGTAGGATAAGGCTTAAAAATAAGATAAAGTTTAAAAATAGGATAAGGCTTAAAAGTAAAATAAAGCCTAGAAATAGGATAAGGCTTAAAAGTAAGATAAGATTTAAAAATAAAATAAAGCTTAAAAATAAGATAAGATTTAAAAGTAGGATAAGGCTTAAAAATAAAATAAGGCTTAGAAATAGGATAAGACTTAAAAATAAGATAAAGTTTAAAAATAAAATAAGGCTTAAAAATAGGATAAAATTTAAAAATAAAATAAATAATATTATTATAATATTAATAATAAGAATAAAAGATATTATTACTTATTTATAAGTAGGGATATTAATATTAGTTTAAATGATCTTAAAATTTAATTAAGTTAAATATAAAAAGTTATTAAGGATTATTTAAGTTAAGTAAAGGATGGAATTATAATTATTAAAGTTTATATATTAATTTTAAGGGAGTAAATATATTAAAATTAAAAAAATTTAGATGATTTAAATAAGGAGTATAAAAAAGAGGAAGATAATAAAGAGGAAAATAATAAAGAAGAAAATAATAAAGAAAAAAATAATAAAAAGGAAGATAATAAAGAGGAAAATGATAAAAAGGAAAATAATAAAGAGGAAAATAATAAAAAGGAAGATAATAAAAAAGAAGATAATAAAAAGGAAGATAATAAAAAGGAAGATAATAAAAAGGAAGATAATAAAGAGGAAGATAATGAAGAGGAACATAATAAAAAAGAAGATGATAAAGAGAAAGATAATAAAGAGAAAAATAATAAAGAAGAAGATAAGGATGAAAAAGATAATTTAAATAAGGAATATGAAATAAATAATTTAAATAATTTAGATAGGGAATATAAGGAGGAGGAAAAGGAAGATAAAAATAAAAATAATAAAAAGTTTTAAGATAATGAAAAATTTAAGGATAATAAAGAATATAAAAATAAAGGGTATATTATATATTAGGGATTAAATATAATAATATAATTTATAAAGTTATAAATAAATATTTAATATAAAATCTTTAATTTAATATATTTGATATAAGTTATTTAATTTTTATATTATAGAGTTATTATATAAATATATAAAATATATTATTAATAATAAATATAATATAATATTATAATTATAATTTTAAATATTATTTTACTTTATATTTAAATAATTTTATAAAGAATAATTTATTTATATATTATTTTATATTAATATATTATAATAATAATTATTTATTTTTAAAAATATTATTTAATAAATTTATTAATATATAAAGTAAGAAAGTTTATTTAAAATTATTATTATATTTTAAAAAACTTTATAATAAAGTAATATATATATTTATTTAATATATATAAATATTTATTATTAATTAATAATGTTATTATAAAGAAATTATAAGAGAGATATAAATAATATTAAAGATATAATATTATTAACCAAAAAGTAATATATTACTAATAAAGTTATTAAATAATATAATAGAAATAAGGCTTTTATTAATAATTATTCCTAAATTATTATAAAAGTATAAAATAATTTAAATATTATAATAGATATTTTTATTTTAAATCTTAAGATATTAATAGTTAATATTATATATATTAAGGGTAAATTATTAATTTATGATTTAGGTAAATTATTATTTAATTCTTTTAATATTAAAGCCTTTAGGGGATTAAGAAAAGGAGATAAGATTTCTTAAAAGTAGTTTAACTTAATAAGTTATCTTTATATAATACTTTATTTAAAATATATTTTATTAATTTTATAAGGATTTATTAAAATATCTTATAAAATTAGATAAATAGTAAATAATATGATTAGATTATGTTATTTTCATAGATTTATAAATAATATATATAATTATAAATTTTTAAATATAAATGATTTTTAATTATACCTGGTGTTTATTTATATTAGCTGGGATAGAGCCTATATTAAGACTAAGGTTATTAGTTATATATAATAGTTTTTAAATATATAAAATAAGCTTAATAAAGTTTTAAAGAATTGGAGATTATTTATAATTGTTAATAGGAAATTAAGATTTTATAATATTAGGATAGATTTTAAAAAGATCTTAAATATGGTTATTTATCTATTATAATTAGTTATTTTAAAACTTATAATAAATCACTATATCTTCTTAATTTTTATTAATAAAAAAGGGGAGTTAATTAGATATATTTTAATAAGTATATTAAATAATAATAATATAAGAAAAATATTTTGGGATTTATTAATAAATATTATAAAAGATAAATCTATTATATCTAATAATTAGGAAGAAGAGAATAAAAATAAAGAAAATATATATTTAATATTAAGGCCTTTATTAAAAGATATATTGTCAAATAATATTAAGGCTTAATTAAATTAAATAAAAGATTAACTAAAATAACTATTATTTAAATGTCTAAAAGAAAATTTATAATTTAATAATATAAAGGTATTACTTTTAAATTTAAATTATAAATTTATAAGCTTATAATATCTTTAAGATTGTATTAAATTTTAAAATAATTATAAAATGTAATATAAATTGTTAATATAGTTAACTTTATTTTATATTATATAATTAATTATTTATTTAGTTTATATATATAAAAGTTATATATATATATATTTATATAATAATATAGTGGTTAGGTTAAAAGATATTATAAATAATTAATTATTTAATATGTATATATTAAATATATTATTTTATTTTATTATATATTTAATATATATAAGAAAAGATATATATGTATATATTAAAATTATATTATAAAAAGGATTAATTTAAAGGTTAAGTATAAGATAAAATATTTATTTTATTATATATTCCTTTTCTCTTAAAGTTTTTATACTTAAAAGCTAATATATTAAGATAAAACTTATATTATTAGAATTGTTTTAAATAACTTTTTTAAAAAATATATAACTTAATTAAATATATCTTATATTATTAAAATTATTTATAATTTTATAAAGCTTTATTAAAAAAATATAAAATATCATGTAATTAGTAATAATTTACTTATTGCTTTTTATATTTAGAAAATTCCTTATTATAATAACTTATTAATATAACCTATATTTTCAAATTTTAATTAATGAAATTATTTATAGTAAATATATAAATTAATATATGACTAGTAATTTATTTTCTTATTTAAGTGACTTTTTTACCTAATTGGGAAGTTATTCCTTATAAAATTTCGATATAATAACCCTTTATAAACTTAAGGCATTTTATTTATTAAATCTTTATAATAATATAATATAATATATAATTTCTAATTTTTTTTCCATTCTTTACAATAAAATAATCTTATATAAACTATTTAAATAAGTAAGCTATATAATAACATAGTTACAAATTAAAAAATCTTAATTTTTATTTAAATTTTATATATTCTTTTTATTTTATTTTTATTTTAATATTTTTTTCCTTATTATTTTATTATTTTATATATATACTATTATACTAATATAACTAATTTCCTATATTTAGCTAATATTTAGTTTATTTATAATTAAGTAAATTAAAATAAAATTATTAAAATAAAATAGGATAAAAATAAGTTATAACTTAAAGAATTTATTTAAAAATAAATATTCCTTTAATTATTATAAAAATTCCAACATTTTTATTTATTAAGCTTATTAACATAAGAAAATAAAAGAAAAGATATTTTTAATTAAGTTTATATAATTTAATCTTAATAAATTATATATAAATCTTAGCTTTAGCTTTAATATATAAACCTAATTTAATTAATTGCTTATTAATTATTATAAACCTTTTTTTAACTAATAATAGTTAACCTTTTACTTAGCTTAACTTAAATTAAGCCTTTATTTAACTTAACTTTAACCTTAATTAATTGCTTATAAACTTATATTTTAAATCGCATTTATATTTAAATTAATATTAAATATTTATATATTTAAACCTTAAATTATACTTTTAACTTAACCTTAATTAAATGCTTACTTTATACCTTAATATTAAACTTATAATTTAATTTAACTATAACTAATTAATTTTATATTAAGCTTTTAAATATTATTTAATATTAAATCTTAATAAGTTATTTATATATTTTAATATTAAATGCTTTATTTAATTTAACTTTAATATATTTTTATTATTAGCTAATAAAAATTTATAGCTTATTTAACTTAAGTTTAATTAAAATTAATTCCTAATAATCCTAACCATTTTAATAATTAAGCTATATAAATAATTTAGTCCTTTTTTAAAGTTTCGTATTAAATTATTTATTTAACTTATTTTTAATAAACCGCTTATATATATTAAAAAAAAGCTTATAACTAAGTGAAAAAAATATTTAATATATATTTTAATTATAAAATAGCAAAAGTTAAATATAAACTTAAAACATTATATAATAAATATTATTAAATAAAGTAAGTTTATATTTAAAATAAAATACTTAAGCCTAAAATAATTAAATTATAATTTATTAAGTTTTATTATAATTAAAACTTAAAAGGTTTTTAATATATTAAAAAAAGCAAGTTTATATTGTTAGTTTAATTTAAGGTTATAATATATATTAAATTTAATAATAGCTTATATTTTTAAATTTAAAAAGTAAAAAACGATTATATATTAGCTTTATATAATATAAGGCTTTAATTATTATTTACTTTTTTAACTAACTTTTATAACTAAAAAATAATATATTTTAATAAATTTTATATTATTAAAATTAAATTACTTTAATTAACTATTTTATAAAATATAAATTTTAATTATATATACTTATTATTATTAGTTAATATTAAATTTATAATATATTATTAACTATATATAAATTTATAATATATTAGGCGATATAACCTTTACTTATTAAATATATATATAGCTTATACGATAATAATTCTTAGCTAAAAGAAATAATTTAAATAAAATTTACATTATTTAAAAACGCTTAATTATACGATTTTAATAATATAAATCTTATTTAAATATATTTAATATTTAATATATTATATATAAATTTATTTTTAAGTTTTTTAAATAAGTATTATATACTTTTAAAATGCCTTATTTTAAGTAGTAAATACTTTACTTTAAATTTAACATTTACTTTATTTTTAATTATATAACATATAATTATATATTCCTTATATTATATACGAAATAATATAATGTTATATTAAATTTAAAGCTAAAATTTAAGTTAGTTATATTGCTTTTTAAAAATACTAATAATAATACTTTAATTATAGCTTATTTATTTAATATTAATATTTATTACTTTAAATATTTTAAGGTTTATAACTTATTTTCTTATTTCTTTACTTTAAATAATAAAGGTATAAATTATAATTTAATTTATTATATTTATTATATTATAATTAATAATGTTTTATCCGATAAAAAGCAAATTATAAATAATATAACTTAAAATGAAAAAACAAATATTTTAAACCATTTAAATATTAAACTTAAAACTTATTTTATTTTATTTTTAAACTTATTAACTATAATATTTATTTTATAACTATTTAATAATATCTTTTATAAAAAAGCCTATTATTTCCATATTAATATAAATTTTTTAAGCAAGTTTAATATTTATTAAATTAAATTAATATAGTTATAATTAACCATTATATAAAGCCTTATTTTATTATTTTTATTTTTAACTATTAGATATTTTTATACGACAAATTACCTTTTTTTTAACATTTTTTCGCATTTATTTTATCTTATATTTAAAACTTTATACCTTATTTAAAACAAGCTTAAAAGCCACTTATAACCGTAATAAAAGCTATTAAATCTCATAGTTTTTTTATAGCTTTAATTAAACATATATTATTTTTAAAGCTATTAACTTTTAATTTATTAATAATAAAATAAGCTAATACTTTTTTAATTTATTAATAATACTTAAAATTAATAAGCTAAATAATATAATACTTTTTTACCTTAATAGTTATAAAACGCTTAATTATAAGGAACTTATTTTAATTTTAAAACTAAAAAAAGAAAAATATAAAATAATAACTTATATATTTTATATATAACTTTAATATTTTTTAAATAAGAAAATTTATATTATAATTATAAATGTTAAAAATTTTATAATATTATTTATAAATTTCTTTTTATACACTTTACTTAATCTTTTTTTTATAATTTAATATTATAAATTTTTAAAGTATAAACTAATTTTATTAAAGTTATTATTTATTAATTAAAAGGTTTTAAAAACGTATTAATTATTATTATAATAATTATTTATTTTTTATTTTAACTTTTTATTCCTTTTTTAATTAAAGCTTAAAATAATAAGTTAATAATTAATTTTAAAAGTAAAAAATAATTATAGTTTAATCATAATATAAAAAATTATCTTTAATATTTTAATATTATTTAAAAAGAAATAATATACTTAATTTATAATATAAATAAGTTAAAAAATAAAGATATTATTAATAATAAAAGATTTTATAAAGATTAAAAAATATATTATTAAAATAGTTTTAATAATAATTTAACACCTAACCTTTTATTATTATTTGTTAATAATATTAATAGTAATAATTATAACATTAAAAATATAATAATAAAAATAGGAAAGAAAAATATATATAATATTATAATAAAGTAAATTACCCCTTTTAAATATAAAGATTAAATATTAAATTTTAAGTTAAAGTTTTAATATTAATTAAGGAATTTATTAAATATAATAATATATATAAAATGAATTTATATTACTTAATATATATTAAGTTATAATATAAAAAGTTAGCTTAAATGTTTTTAACTTTAATAAATTAATATTATTTTAATTAATTATTATTTATTATTTATTTAATAGCTTAAAAATATTTTAATATTTTTATATATTAAAAGTTATTTTTAACTTCTTTTATATTTTTTATAGCTTAAACCTTTTTAATAATAATTATTTTATTATTAAATAAGTTATTTAAATTAATTAAATAAAATATATTTTTATTTTAAGGTTTAAAATTTAATTTATAAGCAAATTAAAATTATTATAATCGTTTTTTATTTATTTCTTTTACCATTTAATTTTATTCCGTTTAACATATAGTTAATAATTAATTAACTACTTTATTAATTTAAAATTAAGGATTTTTAAAAGATTTTTTATAAGGTTATTTAAGTTAAAAAGTTTTAAGTAATTTACTATAAAATTATTTAATAAAAGATTTTATAAAGTTAACTTTTATTTTTTTTAATAACTAACTTAATTATAAAGTTAATAATAAAGCTAACTTATTAACTTTTTATATATTATTACCTTTAAAATTTAAACTTATAACATTTTATTAAAATAAATTATATTATAATAAAAAATAATATATTTTAAAATATAACTTATATTATTAATATATTTTTATACTTTTTTAACTTAATATTATTAAAATAATTTAAAAATTATTAATAAGTTTATCTTTTAAATTAATAAAAAAATATAAGCTTAATAATTTAATTAAATAATTAAAAAATAAAAGTATATAATAACTTTTACTAGTTTAATTAATTATATAATTATAAATTATTAAATAAAATAAGTATTTTTTATAAAAAAAAGTTATAATAAAAAAAGTAATATAAATTATTTATTTTTAATAATTATATTATATATATATTATTTAAATTTATATTATTAACTTATATAAATAAAATAATTTATACTATTATTATTAATAAGTAATTATAATTTATTAATTATAATTATTAAACTATAATATAAATAAACTTAAATATTATAAATTTTAAAAAATTATATTTATTAACGTGTTAGCAAATTATTTTTAAATAGTTCGAAGTAATAATTCTTATATCTTTTATAGCTTACTTATTTTTAATAAGATAAAATGCTTACTCTTATTTTATTATATTAAACTTATTTTCTTAAGCGTTGCTTTTTCAAAGATAATGCTCTATTCCATTAAAACTTAACACGGTATTAACTAAGAGGCCACCCTTAGTGGCACAAAAGCCCGAGTTTTACAAAGTTTAAAACGAGCTACCCGGGAAGAAAAAAGTAAAAAAAAAATTAAAAAAATTAATAGTTTAATAAATAAAAATCGTAAAAATACACAATTTTATATTTTAAATACCTTACTTTTTAAGCAGTATATTAATAATTTTATACCACTATTAATAAGCTTAATTAATAAGTTATTATAACTTTAAATCTTAAGCTTTTTAAATATTTTTAACTTTTTAAAAAACTTTTATATTTATTAATATTAAAGTAAAATCTTTAAATTTAATAATAATTATATATATAAGCTTAAATTAAAGGTATTAGTAAAATATTATTAATATAAATGCATTTATATTAAAAAGTAAAAATAAAA
>KZ111262.1:584938-602674 GCA_002120335.1 Hypoxylon sp. EC38
TTAAAAAAAACCTTTTAACTTTAATTTTAAATAACTTTAATTATAAATATATTAATAAAATATAATTAAAGTTAAAATATTTATAATTAAGTTATTTATTCTTTTATTTAAATTATATAATATTATAATTAATATTTATAAAATTATTTAAATATAAAGTTAAATAATATTTTAATAATAAAAGATAATAAATATAAAGTAATATTAAATAAGTTATATAGTATTTTTTTACGTTAAATTATAAGTAAAATTTAAAAGTAAGGTTTTAACTTTATACTTAAATAATTTCATAAATATTTATTATAATGTTATATAATTTATATAAGGAAATAAATAATTTAATTATATATATTTTAATTTAAGTTATATTATAAGAGTAATTATAATAAAACGAATGATTAAGATTTTAAGTTTTAATTTAACAACCTAAGCTTTCCCTTTAAGGTATTAATACTAATTTATTTCTTTAATATAATTAAACAAAACTTTATTTTATTTAAGGCATTAACCTTTACTCTTTTATTTAATTTACATAAAAACATATAATAACTCTTTTACCCACACCCCCTTTTAATTTAATAGGTGATAAATAAATAAACTATTAAAATAATTTCAAACCTAAAAGATCACATCCTCAATTAAAATTACTTTTATTTAATAGCTTAATAAACATATTAGTAGGATTCTTAACACTTAGTATGTATTATAACTTAATATAACTAGTTTTAATTTTTTATCGCAAATAAAAATATTAAATCCAAATATATTTATTTTTTTTATTTACCATTATACTTTTTACTTACTTTATAACTCCTATATTATCTTTAAATATTATAATTAACCCATTAGGTATACCGCTTAATTTAATTAAGAAATTACAAATCTATACAATATTATTAATATACTTGTTTAAGCTAATAAACTTTACTTTAAATGAGTTTTTAAAAATAACTATTTAAAGTTAAAATAATTAAAGAATTAATCTACTTAATATAAAAAAAATAATGTTAATAATTAAGCATCCTATCTTAATATTTCCTATTAAATTAATATTTATGGCATTAAATAAACTAAACTTATTAAATCTTAAATAAAAATAAAAATTATCTAATTTTTAATATTAAATCCCTTTACCTATTACCTCTTTTAAATATTTACTAACCCTTTTAATTTCGATAAAATATTTAAAAAAGGGATTGGATATAAATCTAACCTAAATAAATATTAAAAAGCTTAAATTAAATTAAAAAATATAAACTAAGAAGTTATAACACCTAATAAATAATATATACTTATACACTTTTTATTTAATTATTAAATTAATATGTTATATAATATTAAAAAGAAAGTTAAAATTAAAGGGTATAAAAATAAATTTATTTATAATAAGATTTAATTCCTTTAACACTTTTTTAATATAATTTGCTTAATTAATTTTTATATTACTTATTAATATTAATTTAACAATTTATACACCTAAAAACTAATTAACATTTCCTAAGTTTTTAAGCTAAACTTTTTTATTTAAATCTTATCCAACTTTTTTAAACTTTTCCTTATCGGGTTTAAATAAGATAAAGTTATTTATATACAAAGTAATAATAATATTTAACTTTTTATTAATATAAATAATATTATTTAAAACTAAAGGAATAAAGCCGTATTTGTTTATAAACTAATATACCTTAATTTACTAAATAACGCCAACTTATTTTAAGCTATATAACAAATTTATTAATTTAATAATCTTATTTACCATATACCTATACTATTTAACCTTAATAAGGAACTTATTAAAATATTTTTAAAAAAAGGAAAATTAATATATAAAGATTTACTCCTTTAGGTTATTATTTAAATATACGATAATAAAGTTAACTTAAATTATATACCATACTTAAGCTATAACAAATACTATAAAAATCCGCTAAAAAACAGCCTTAACAATTATTATCCTTATCTTATTATAATTAATATCCTTTTTCTAAATAAAACTTTTAATAATAATATAAGCCTTATACTTTTTAAGTTTTTTAATTAAGAAGAACTTTTTTTTTAAAACCTACTTAGAATTAATAATATTTCCATGTTTAATAATATTATAATTAATAAACTTAAAAATATTTCTTTAAAAAGTCTTATATATTTTAATAAAAATAACTTTTAGCTACTTAGCCCATTTATTACTCTTTCTTATTTTAGCTAAGATTAAATTTATATTATTTTAAATAAATAATATTTAATAATATTTAATAAATAGGGAAAGTTTATATAAACTATTTTTATTATTTTAATTAAAAGATAAAATACTTTTAACTATACATATAAAATCCTATTAAGTTATTAACATTTAATTAGCTTTGTTAAGGAAAATAAGCAACTTATATCCTAAGTTATCCCTTATAATATCCCCTATATCCTTTAATCCTTTTTAAGAATAAATTATTAATACTTTAAAAATCTTATTATAATTAATAGGGGTTATATAGTGGTATATATCTGGTACTTTTTTCTTCTTAAATTAGCCTTGCTTTTATTTAATAACTTTTATTTTCTTATTAGTAATATTTTTATTAATTACATTATAATCTTTATTATAAATATAACTTTTAATAATAATTTTATGGTAAAAACACTTTTAAATATGTTTAAGTAAAGAATATATAATATTATAAAGATTAGGGGCACCTTTTAAGTCATTAAAATCTTTATAAAATATAACATATAATATTTTAAACATATATTTTCCATTGATTATTTAAATAATATAATTATACTTTTTAATATAACTTAATAATATAACCTTTATACTTTACACATTTATTTTCTTAAATTTAACCTTTTAATTTTTATTAATATATATAATATACCTTAATTTAATAATCCTTAAATTAATAATATTAAATTTATAATCTTTTTTAAAATCCAATTTATTAAAATAGTATTTAGCAATTATATAATTATTATTTATAAAAATGTTAAACCAATTTAACATATAAGCTATACCTATTATAACCTATAATTAAAAATACAAAAAAATCTTCATTTAAATAATTATAGCTTATGCTATATTTTATATTGTTTAAATGTATTTTTTAAATATATTATTTTAATACTAGTTTTAAAATATAAATATAATAAAATCAATTTTATTTCTTATATAAAACGTTTTAAATTAAATCATTTTAAACTTACATTTCTTATCTAAATAGATTATAATAATATAATAACTTTTGTCGTTATCATTAGGGGGTAAAGTAGTAAAATAAAACAAAATCTTTTTAATAATAGTTTTAAGGATATTTTATATATTATTCTTTTATTTATATATATTAAATATTTAGTACTAACTTTTATTGTTAATAATAAAAAAGAAGTATTTATAATCTTTAACTAATTTTAAATTAACAATACTTATATTATATTAAAATATTTATTTAATATAATTCACTTTCTTTTATAAGTTTGTAAATCTAATTTTTTACACTTTTACTTAATTATAAATAAAGTATAATAATGCCTTAACTTATAATAAAAGTAAATTAACTTTAATAATCTTTTATATTATTTAAATTAATTATTATATATTAAGGTAATAAAGTTTTTAATATTAAAGTATTAACTTTTATATAACTTTATTTATAACTAAAAATATATTACTATTAAAGACTTTCGTAAAAACATGTTTAGTATTATTAATCTTTGTTAGGGATAACCTTAATAATAATTCTTATTAATCTTTTATAGGTTTTTAAGGTTTAAATATATTTAATTTTTCCATATTATATTACCATAGTAAAAACCTATATTTTCTAATGTTTAATAAAGTAATAATATTATCTTTGGTATTTTTAATATTATATTTTGTAATATATTCACTATAATGGTAAAATAGTTCACTTAAGAATATTTTAATAGGGAAAGTTTTAATATATAAAATATAATTTAAAATAATAAGGAAATAAGTTTAGGATATATTTATAAGTTTATAACAAATGCGACTTATCTTTTCTATTAAAACTTTTCTAATACTTATGTTAATAAAGAATTTAAACCTTTAAATATTAATTAAAATTCTAGCGTTATAATTTAAGTTATTATTTATAATATAAACATTTAAGCTAATATCGAATAATAAATCATTTTTTATATTAATCTTAACTAAGAAAACATAAAGATAAAATATGGATAAAAAAGTTAAAAGGTTTAAATAAAATAATACTATTATAGCTAATAAAGTAAACTTTTTATTAACCTCTTTTATATTATTAATTTTAATTAATATCCTTTCTTTTTAAATTATTTTAACTTAATAAAAATCAATTAGTTAATTTATATTGTTTAATTAAATATAAGCTAAAAAGGAAGTAAAATTAAATTTATATATAAATTTATTAAATAGCTTAAGTTTATTAATATTAATTTAAAATTATAAATAACTTTTATAAGCTTAGTTACTTTACTTATAACTGCTATAATTATTATTTTAACATAATTTAGGGCAATCCTTTAATAAATATTTATACTACTTATAATTAAAATATAAAGGTTTAAAATTAATATCCTAATTAAACTTTTTATTAATGGTTTTATTATTACTATTATTATTATTACTATTTAAATTGCCTTAATCACTATAATTATAACCTTTACTATAATTATAACCTTTATCTTTTAAATTATAAAAGGTTTTAAAATTAATCATTAATTTTATCTTATCTTTAAATTTATTATTAAAATCTTTAATAACATTATTAATTATTATATTTATACTTTTAATAAGCTTTAAAATAAACTTCACCTAATTAAATATATTATATTTGCAAATTGTAAAAAATATAATAATTAATTATTCTTATTTAATTGGTAAATTAACATTATAGCATTAATAAACTTATAACTTTCATTTAAATAAAAAGGTTAAGGGGTTTTTTCCGTTATACTTTATTTTAATAAAATCTTTCTAAAGCTTTTACTATTAAATCCTCCTTATAAATATTTATAATTTTACAAATATTCTAAGTATTTTAACTTTATTATAAATACTTATAACAAAATTAAAAGATTTTTTTTTACTAGTTTTTATAATAGTTATAATAAGCTTAAGTTTATTAAAGCATATAAAATATATTCTTTCTTTATATTTAATAATCTTTAATAATAATATTAAGGTATTATAATATATTAATTAATTCTAAATATTATAAAAATAGTTTTCCTTATTTAATGTAAAATTAAAGTATTTTTATTTTAAAAGATAATTTAAACCACTCTTATATATACTCTTTTTTAGCTTTAAAATAAACGTAAGGATATTATCATTATTATTATTACTACTATTTAACAAATTAAATAAAGAAAAATATTATTAAAATTTATTAGTAAAAAATAAAAATTTAAATTTGTTTTAAAAGGGCTTATGGGAAATATTTAATTAAGAAAGGATAAATATATTTATTAATAACTAATATAATATAATTTTTAGCGATTAAATAATAAAGATTATAAATGTAACTCCTTTTCTTTTATTTATAGCTTTAAGGCCTATAATAATTAATTTATTAGGATATTTAATATAGGAAGCACCTTCGTAAGTGGGTATATAATAATGCCTTAAGTTTACAAAGTTATATACTATGTTATAAGTAAAATTTAAAAAGGTAAGGCTTTGGCTTTATATTTGAATAATTTTATTAATTCTAATCTTATAATTATATAATTAATATCATTAAAAAAATAATTTAATTGTGTATATTTTAGTTCTAGTTATATTGTTTTATAATATATATGGCTAAAATTATATAAGGTTAAAACTAAAAGGTCTTTTAAAAAGCTTATATAATACTTTTCTTAGCTATTTTTTAATAATAAGGCTTTTATAAGGTTTTTAGGGCTTTTATAAAGTTTTTAGGGGCTTTTAAGGCTTTTATAGGGTTATTAAAGCCTCTTTTAAAAGGCTTTTAAAGCTTTAAAAAAGCTTTTAGCGTTATTTATTTTTAATGTGAAAAGGGTATTACATAATTACCTTTAAGGATCTTTTATTTTTAAATTTAAATATATTTAGCTATAAGTATTATACTACGATATAAATAAAATTAAAATGTTTATAGTTTAATTATCCTTTTAATGTTTTTAATTATAAAATCATAGGTATAGTATTAATTAAGCTATTTAAGTATAAATGATTGGTTTTTTAACATAATATGGCTATTTTATATATAGTATAGCATAAAAAAAAGTATTATATAACTTGTTTAATGTTATTTTTTTTACCTTTTACCCTTTTTATATTTACCTATATATTTATAAATCTTTTGTATTATTTAAATTATAATAACTTTAAATTTAAATATAGTAGCTTAATATAATTTGAATTTATTTATAGTTTTAATTATAGGCTTTTTTTTAATAATAGTTTTATATAAATGTACCTTATAATAAAAGGGTAATTTAAATATTTATTTTAAGTTAAGTAGGGTTAAGTTATAATATATAATATTTATTATAATAATCCCTTTATATAATATTATATTATTAAACTTTTTAGTTTTATTATTTTATTTATATTATAATAATTGTTTTTATTTTTAATTAAGTAATATATTTATTAATGTTAAAAAAAAATGATAGTTTTAAATTTAAATATAATAATATTTATTATTTTAAAAGGTAAAATTATTTAAAAAATAAAAATTGTTAAGCTTTGTGTTTTTAGAAAATTAATATATCTTTTAACTTAGGAAATAAATTAATATTATTTATTGTTTTGTAATAAATTTGTTAAAAGAAAATATTCGTTAACTTTTAATATTATATTTTATTTAATGTTTTTAATTATTACTTAATCCTTAAAAGTAGTTATATATTGTTTTAAAAGAGATAGCTTAGAAATACTTTAATACTTTCTTATTTAAATAATAATAGCTTTATTTAATTCTAAACCTTATATATTAACTATGGGTTTTAAATCTTAATTATCTTATAGGAATTATTTATTATTTTGATTTCTTTTAATAATATTGGCTAGTTTTTTTATTCTTTTTATATTTTATATAAAAATATTAAAAAAATATAAATGAAATTTCTTATATTCCTCTTTTTTATTAAGTATAAAAATGTTAATAAGGTAAATGATAAATTAGAAAGTATTATTTAATTTTTTTTCTTACTATAATATAAATAATTATATTTTTAAACTATTCATTATAATATTAAAGGTAATAATAGTTAATATTAACTTTTTAGCTTAAATCATTAAATTGTTAATTTTCCTAACTATATTAAAGTAAACTACGTATTTTAAAATATATTGGTTTATGGTTACTTATAAGGTATTAATATAAGTTAATTTTTAATTTTTAAATTTTATTATTAAAAATGGGTAATTAATTACTTTGTTAGCTTTAACTGTATTTATTAAGTTTTTAAAATTCCTTAGTATAAATATTTATTTAAATTTAAATAATATATTAAAAATAAGGGTAGGAATTTTCTAAACTAGTCTTATTATAATAAAAGGAATGGTTTAATAATTAATGTTAATTTTGTTACTTTTTATAATTCCCTTTTATAATATTGTTTTTATAATAGGAGTATTAAATAAAGTATTTTTAAATAAGTTTTTAATTTTATCTTTTAATAATTTAACTCCTATTTTATCTTTATTATTTTCTTTTTAATTACCTTTATATTAATAATTTATATTTTAATTATGTTTAATTTAATTAGGGTTATTTATAATGATATTTTTATAATTTTCTATATTATTTATTATTTACTTAAACTATATAAGATTTTAGGTATTATTAAGTGTATAAGTACTTAAAGTAAAAGTATATAATATAAAATGTTATCTTTTATCTATTTTAATACCTTATATAAGTATAATTATTTATTTATATTCCTTTAATATAGGTTTAAGATAATTATATGTTAATTTAATATTGTTAAGGATTTCTTAAATATTATTAAGTATATTATAAACTTTTTTATATAGATAAATATGGTTTTTTTTAAATTAATAAATTTGAAAATAAGATTATATAATAAGGTTATAATATTTTTTATATTTTTGTTTTTTTATATTTAATATATTTTTATATGATAACTTATTAGTGATAATTAATATAGATTTTATTTTAAGGTTTTTAAAGTTTAAAGGCGGGGTTTAGATTTGTTAAATAGTGGTTAAGTAAGAATCTTTAGTGTTAATATCTTTGATTTATAATTTAAGTTAAATGATTTTAATTATATAAATATAGTAAATGGTAAATATAAGGTTTTTTTAATATAATTTGTAAATAGGTGTGATATTATAAATGAGATTAGGGTTAATTTTTATTAAGCCTGGTTTATAAGTTTAAGCTTCTTTATAGGAAATAAGTAAATCTTTTCTTTTAAGTTTTAATGTTTTTTAAATTGTAAAGGATGTGTTTAATTAAGTATGTTATCTTTTATAATTAATGAATTAGTATTATAAAAGTGTAAATTATGTTTTTTTGTAATTGTTTAAATTATAATAATAAATTTTAGTATAAAATTGTAAATATTTGGTTTTTATAATATTTAATAAATAATATTAATAATTTCGTAATTTTAAGATTATTTAAATTAGATAAATACTTGAGTAAAACTTAGGAAAATGGTTTTTTTATAAGTTTAATTTAATAAAAGGTTATAATTTTAAATGATTAATATAAAAAGTGAAGCTTATTAAGTTATTAAGTTAAAAAAAATTAACATTATTTTATTATTATGTGAATTAAACCTTGTTTATTATATTAAAAATATAATTGTAAAGTTTATAACGTTTAAGGTTTTTAATTGGTTAAATGATTTCTTATTTTATTATATTAAAAAATTATTATTATTAAATTAATTATTTAAGAATAAATATTAAATTAAAAATAAAATATTTAATATTATTAAAAGTATAATTGTAACTATTTTTATTTGTGTAATATATATAATATATATACTTAAAATAGTTATGTTATAATTATTTAAATATGATTGTGGTTTATTATATTATAAAAGGGATAGGAGAAAAATATATTATATTTTAAGTTTTGGAAAAAAGTTAATAGATTTAACTTAAGAATATTATATTTATATCATGTAAAAACCTTATATAAAATCTTATATATAGGTAAAGTTTATATTAAAATAAAGTTTTTAAATAAGTTTATAAAGTTATTTTTATCTTATTAAGATATAATAGTTAGGTTTAAGATTATTTAATTTAAATTGTATATAAATATTAATAAAAGTGGAAATAATGTAAGATAAAGGATAAGGGTTTTAATTAGTAAAATATAAGGGAAAATTATAGCTTAAATAATAATATCTTATTAATGTATGTATTTTAATTATATGTAATTAATTTAATGTGATAATAAGTATATATTTGATTTTTATTAATATTAAAGAAATAAAAAAATATTATTATTATGTTAAAAATATAAAGTCTAATTAATATTTTCTTTAATAATTAAGGTTATAATTTATTTTTTTATTCTTAATTTAAAGTATATACCTTATTTATTATTATAATTAGGTTATTTTAATATAATATTGGGGAATAATTTTAAATAAATTGTGGGTTAGGTTTTTTAAATAAATAGTATTTAATTTTTTATGGCTTTATTATAAAAAGGTAAGGTATTATTTATTTAACCTTATCTTATTTATATTAACATTATTATTTCTTATAATAACTTTATATTTATTTTAAATATTTTATTATTATGCTTTTAAATAATATAATAATTATTTTTATTTTTAATTTTATTATCTTATTAACACGTTATATATTATCTTATTTTTATTAAGCTTTTATATACGATTTAATTTAAATAATTATATTGAATATTTCTTTACTATTAGTTTTTATATTTTAGTATTATCTATTAAAGTTTTTATATTGGTTATATATTTTATATAATATTACCTATATATAATATAGTCTTAACTACCTACTTATATAGCTTTTTAAGGGTGTAATTAATATAAGATATAATTAATTAACCTATATAAATAAGTTTATTATTATTAGGTTATAAATAGGTATATAAGAAAAGTAGGAATTTATATAAGCTTAAATTATTATTACCTCCTATAATTTAATATATAAAAACCCTAATTTAACCCATTTATATCTTCTTTTTTTTTTCCTCTTTTACCTTTTTAAATTTTTCTTTTTATATCTAAATTATTATTTCTTAAAGAAAAAAACCTTTTATTTATTCATATATTATATTTTCTTATCCCATATTTAAACTTAACCCTAATAATATCTTTATTAAGGATACTTTTTCTAATAATAATAGTTTTAATTAAGATAATATAAAATCTTTATTTCCATCTTAACCATTTAAGTTATAACAAAAATATAATATAACTTATACAAAATTTAATAAAAAGGATTTTTATTAATACTATTTATACTATAAATATATTAATAAGTTAATAAAATAAATACCTTTAAAAAACAAGGATTTTCCTATAAATAATTAAAAATAAGCTATTTTTAATTAAGCTTTATATTATTTACCATATTATAAATAAACCTATTATTTTTTACCAACCAATTATTTTATTAATTATTTAATCTCTACAAAATCTATTACTTATATATATTATATAATAAATAAAATATTTTATTTTTACATTAATATTTTAAGTTGTTTTAACTAAGCCTTCTACAATTATTAATATTAATAATAGTTTATAAATCAACAATAAAAACTTTAAAAAAGCTATAATATAAATGAGAAAAATATATAATATATTATTAATAACTTATAAGGATAAATATAATAATAAGTATATTAAATTTATTCATTTATAGTGTTACATAAAAAATTATAAATGGTTAAAATATAATTATTCCTTATTTTATTATATTTATCATTACCTTATTAATCTTTTTAATTATAGCTATAATTTTTATAATATCTTTCTTAAACTTTATTATCTTTCCTTATATAATCTTATATTTATAATACCTAAGATATATATGTTTATTAGATTTAAAATTATTATGGATAATAATAAAAAGGATTAGTAATATTAGGTCTTCTTATAAGTAAGCCTTTTTATTATTATTAAGATTTTATATATTATTCCTTATATTATATATAATACCTAATATAATATATTTTAATTAATTAAATATTTGGCTTTCCTTTTAAATACTATACTTATATTTATTATATTTTTATTAGCTAAACTTATATTATTTTTAAATTACTTAATTTAATACTAATAAGGTTATTACTTTAAGTTATAACTAAATTATTAACTATTAATAACCATAAAGTTTTAATTTTAAAGAAGAAATTATATTATGTTAAGGGATTATTTTATACCAAATACAAATTAAATAAGGAACTATTTTATTAATAAGCTATAAAATTACTATATAGAAAATATTATTTATTATATTAAAATAACTAGCTTAAGTTTATTATTATTTATTATTATATTTATTTAATTTTATTTATATCCTTATTAAATAATATTCCCTTATAACCTTTTCATTTAGTTTAATAAGGTAATTAATGTTTATTTATATCCTAAATGGTAATCTTAAAATAACCTAATAGTTTTTATTAATAAAGATTAATAGTTAAAGGCCTTTAAGGCTTATTAATTTAAAAAGTTATACATAAGTAGTTATAAAGCCAAATCCTTTATTTTTTAATTATTTAACTATTAAATTAAAATAAACTTTAAATAAAATTTAACCTTAAACCTTAAACTTAGTAATTACAAAAGTTAGTATAAAAGGAAAATTTAATTAATTAAATAATTTAAAATATTTAAGGGTTATATTTTCCTTTAATATATAAACCTTTATTAAGAATAAAGATAAAAGACTTTTTAATAATCCTTATAAATGAATTAATTAAATTATTAATAATAAAACTAAAATTACCTTTAATGATTAAGTAATAATGAAAACATTAACATTTATCATATAAATAAATAAGTTAAGATTTGGAATAAATATTTTTGCTATATATTTAATATTATTTACCATTTTTAAGGATTAATGGTTATTTTTTATTAAAGTTATTAATATATCTTATATAAAAGGTAAATAGGTTAGTATTTTAAAGGATAAATTATCCATTATTTTAAAAACTTAGATAAAAGTTATACCCTTATTTTTATTAAACACCTTTAATATATATTTAAATAGAAAAATATAAATCTTTTAATTATGCTTTTTAGTAAAGGAAATAGTGGCTTATATATTTATGGTATATTAAGTAATATTTAAAAGGGTAATGGTCTTATATTTCTTATTTAATACTATATCTTATAAATAGGTTAATTTTATATTAAAGAGATTAATATTTTTTATAATTTATTAAGTATGTTTTAATTGCTTAAGTATATTAGCGTATTAGGGATTTATTGCCTTTATTTATTAGTTTAAAAGGATAATTATAATGAATTTTTTCTAAAGTTAATAATTTAAAAAATAATTATCATTTATTATTTGAAATAATTCCCTAATTTAATTATATATCTTATTATTAGTAAGCTTCCCTAAATAAAGTAAGGATAATCCCTAAATAAGCTTAAATTAATAGAAATTACTATAAAAAATTATAATAAACATATTGTTAAAGTTATTATTAAATTTATTTTATATTTTCTATAGTTAAAGATAAATTTGGTAAAGATTTACTTTATTTATTATACTATATTTGTTTATAATTAAAATATTAATTTATTTTTATTAATCTTTTTTATTATTTAATATATATAATTTAAAGGAGATAAGATTTATTATTAAATAAATTATAATATCGTTAATATAAGTGCTTACTAATCCTAATATAATAATAATTTTTATTCTTTTATAAGCTTTTTTAATTTTAAAAGTTTTAATTAATGATTTAATTATTATGCTTTTACTAATACTTCCTTCGCTATTAAGATAAAATAGCAACTAACCATATTTTAATAACGTTATTTACGTCTTATTTGCCATATTTATAACCTTTTTTTAATATAATTTATCAATTATATCTATATGTTAAAAAATAAAATATAAAATTATTAATTATTTTTTGTTAAATCTATCCTATATAGTTAATTCCTTACTTAAATTGGATTAAGTTATATTATTAAAATTATAATCTATTATAATTATAATTGGGTGAATATCTATAGTTAGAACTTAAGTTATAAGGTAATTTATTAATTAAAATGGATTTTTATTTATACCAAAAAAATCCATTTCTTTAATATTTAATTCCTTTAAATAAATGTTTAAGTTTTTTAATATAAAATATGCTTTGTTATAAATATTATTTTATATATTTATTTCTTTAAAAACCTTAATAATAATAATATCTTTAATTAATAAATTAAGTTTAACTTTTTATTCTTTTATTTAAGTATTAATAGCCTTATTAATTAAACCATACCTATTAAAAATATTATTAATTATCACACCTAAATCACTAACCATTATACAATAATAATTAAATTTATTTCCTATAAATAAATTTATTAACTTTTTAAAGCTAGCTATATTAAAAGATAAATTAAGTAAATTTATAATAGGTTTAAAATATAATATATTTTACATATACATATATATTACTATTAAAAAAGCTAATAATTCCTTTTAATTTTTTATCTCCTCTATAAAATTATCTTTAACATTATCTTCTCTATTATATTAATTATTATTATTTTCATCTCTATATATAACATTATCCTAATTTATATAAATATCTTAAATCTTTATATTATAAATAATATTATTTTTAAACTTATTAAATAGGTTAAAGTTATTATTATAAAACTTTAAATGTTTATAAAAACCTTGGCTTAAATTATTCTAAAGGTTTAAAAGATTATTAAATATATTAAATATAAAAAGTTACCATGAAATAAATAAGATAAAATAAATTATAACATTTTAATAATATATTACAACTTTATTAAAATTGAGTAAGAATTTTCTAATTAAAAGAAATATCCTTATATTATTTTTAAATAATACTTTTTAGCCAAAATAACTATTAATTAAAAGCTTATTAAATCTAATAAAATTAACCATTTTTCCTTTATCATTATCTATTAAGTTAGGATTAAAAATAATATTAATTATAAAAACATAATTATAAAAGTAAAGATTATTAAAAATAAAATCCTAATATTAATATACATTAAAGAAATTAAGTTTAACGCCTTTCTTATTATCTAATAAAATAATTAATTTTATAAATCTTCCTTTATAATTTAAAGATATAACTAAGGTAAGATTTTTAAGGTTAAGTTATTAGTGATAAACTACCTAGTAAAAAATTTCATAATAAATTTATCACCATTAGGATTTAAAATAATAAAAAATATTATAGCTTAAGATATAATTGTAAATATTAATTAAAAATATTTTTTTTAGAGAAAATTTAGTTAAATATTTTAATTATTAAGCTTTAAGCTATTATATCTTTATCTTATTTATTTATAAAGATAGGATTTTTTTTTAAATAATTAAGATAAATAATAACAAAGGTAAATTATTAATATATTAGCACTTTTAGTTTTATTACATAATTAATAATATAATAAAAAAGGATTATAGTTTAAGTTTTAATAAAAATCATCACAAAATTATAATTATATTTTAAAGCAATAATAATTACTTTATTCTAATATATATAATTCTATAATCTCCTCTTTATCCAAAGTATACTTTTATCATTTAAATATATATTAATTAATAAATCCCAAAATTAACTAAACCTACATTATCTTATCTTAAAATAATCTTTTTTACACTTCTATTTTACTTTATTATATTTAAAATAAATAATTATATATTTATAATATTAAGTAATAATTATAATAAAATTTACTTTATCCTCCCACTTATCTTTAAGTTAATTTAGATCTTTTTATAAGTTTTTATTAGATTAATAATAATTATAATTGTAAGATTGCCACTTAAATATTTTCTTATTAAAATTTTCCTAAAAATATTCATTTACTTAATTTAAAAATTACTATATATTATTAGATCTATCTATTAATAAATCGCTAATAAGATTTTTAATACCTATATTACCATAATATTAAAAGAAATTATATAAGTAAAAGACTTTACAACCATTTATTTTAATTACTTTAAAATATTAATTTATAAATCCAAATGCCCCATTTATTATTTTAACATAAATAATCTTTTCGAAAAAGGTAATAATATAATTATAAAATTATAAAATTATAATAATAAGGTTTTAATTTACCTTTTTAATTAAAATTTATTATTTATTAAAAAGAAATCATCAAATTCGTTTAAAAACCCTATTAAAATATTTAATTCTACAAAGACATTTACTTATTTTAATTTAAATAAGTAAAAACATATTATTAGGATTAATTATAAACCAAATTATTAATAAGCTATATTTTATAATTAAACTTTTAATTATATTTTATTAATAAATTTTTTTTTATTAAAAAAAGGCTATTATTGCCTAAATATTGTAATTTTCTTTAATAATTTTTATATATTTTTATTACTAATTAATTTATAATATTTAAATTTTTAATTAATAATAAATAAATCCTCTTAAAATAAGGAATTAATAATTTACTATATTTAAGGGAAAAAAAACTTCTTAACTTAAACTTTACTAATTTTTATATTATTATTTTTTATAATTTAATTAAAAATTAAAAAGGGAAAAATTAAATATATTATAGCTATACCCTTATACTAATAAAATTTAATAGATATTTAGGTTCTTAAGCTAAAGTTTTATTTTAAGTAGATATTTTAATTATATTTTTTATTAATGTTAATAACTATTAAATTACCTTAATTATATAAAAGGATTTTAATGAAAATAAATATAAAATAATAGGGATTTTATATATTAATAAATTAATTATTTAAGATTATTTAAAGGTATAATTTTCTTTTAAACATTATTTATTTTATAATATTATTATTAATAAGGATAAGATTATTTACATCATATATTAAATAAGAATTTTCAGCTTAAAATAATTATTAAATAAAATAGGCCTTTTGAGCATTATTAAATTAGTTATTAACAAAGGAAAAAAAGCTTAATGAAGTTATTATTATTAATATTTCCTCCTATAATTTAGGTTTTATTATATTATTAATAAGATTTAGGTTATAATTTAATAAAGTATTGTTTATATCCTAAAATAGTTATATTTAATTATTATTATTAATATTATTATTATTTAAAATTTCCTTATTATTTATAAAGTTATTAAGATTATTATTTATAATATTATTAATATTATTAATTCATATGTTTAATAATAAAGCAATATTAAATATTATTAATTAACCTTTCTCTTAAAGAATATAGGTAAATTGGTTTATAATTTTCTTCTTAATATTTAAAAAATAAATAATATTAGGTAAGATTTAAGGTAATAAAAAATTATTTTTAATATTTTATATATTTTAAAATAAGTTATTTAAAGTGATATAATGGTATAAATAATTATTAATAATAAGCTATTATAAAACTTATATTATAATGGATTTTTATAATTTAAAATAAAATAAAAGATTAATTTTTTTTAACTTTTTAAGGCTATATTATAATATATGAATATTGCCTAATATATTTTTAACCCTTTAAGATAGTATTTTTACTATAAAAAATAAATTATTTACAAAAATAATAATATGGTTAGTTATTTTCTAATAGTATTAATTAATTGGCTAATTTATTTTAGGGTTTAATGAAAATTTAATTATTATATTAAAAACATATTTAGGTGTTAAAAATCTTTTTTTTAAAAATTATAATTTCTTAATAACGGATAGGAAAAGGTAAATATATAACATATATAATATAAATAAATAATAATTAAATAGGAGCTTTTAATCCTTTAAAGATAATAAATAATACTTATATATTAATATTTACGATTATTAGTAAAAAGGGAAATATTTATAGTAATTAAGCTTTAAAGTTTTATCGTTTTAGTTATAAAAAAAATGGATTTATAAGTATTTGAGAATATAATTAAGGAATATATTCTAAGTTATAAATATAAGATAATTTTTAGGGTATTAAATTAAGTATAAATAATATTAATTTATTAATAAATGGTTTAAATTTTAAATTTTAAATTAAAAGGTTAAAATATAATATATCTTATATTTTTTATTAATAAGATAAAGAAAGGATTAATTAATAAATGTAACTTTTTTCTTATTAAAGTTTATATTAATTACTAAAGTAAAATTATTAATAACTATATAAGCTTTAATTATATTTTTGGTAGTATTAAATATAATAAAGGGATATTTATAGCTTCTTATATTATAACCTTTTATTAACAATCCTAGTTTAAGTATTAAAGGTAATTAAAAAATAAATATAACTAACCTATCTTTTATGATTAAGAGGTAATTAACAAATGGATAAGAAGGTTATTTATATAATATTTAATATTCCTTTATATTTAAATTTATTATTAAATTAGTTAAAATAAGTTGGAAAGTTATAATAATATAAGGGAATAATTAGGATAATATAATAAATATAAATAAGTTTAAAATAATACTTAATAAAAGCAATTTTAATAATAACTTTATTAACTATTAACAATTTAAAAAATTAAAATTTTAAAAAGATATAAATATAAAATTCTTATAAAATAGTTATTCTTTAATATTAGTGTTTTAAATATACCTTAATTAGTGTA